>CATIWJ010195500.1:0-29850 GCA_949640765.1 Croton laevigatus
GAATGTTGATCAAAAGAAGGAAGAAGACAAAGAAAGGAAATGAAATATTAGATAACTAATAAAATAGCTTATTTTGATAATACATATTGAATTGAAGAATGAGAAATGAACAAAGAAAATTATCAGTTTCGAGGACGAAACTATTTTAAGTAGGAGAGAAATGTCACATCCTAAACTTATAAGGTCAAAGATAAAATTGTAAATTGAGTATTAAGGGAACAATTAAGTATGTGAGTATAAAAATCGAAATATTTAAAATAGTATTTTTATTTCTGATAGTCTAATTTAGTAGATAATTAGTGTGAAAAATAATTATTTTCGAAATTAAAGGCTGAAAGTATAATTATAAACTTATATATAAGTACATATTAGAAGTTAAATATAGGCAAATAAAATGAAAATGGATTTTAGAGGTGAGATTGAGGGATTTTAATAACTTGAAGGTCCCATAGGCAATAGTGTAAAATAATAATAATAACAATAATAAAATAATAAATAAATTGAAATATATATATATATATAAACACGTGAAAATAAAGAAAGGGATAGAAAGATGAAGAAAGTACAGATGGAAGAAAGAAACAAAAAGGAAAGAAATGCAATAATAGTAGTAATGATAATGTGTACAAGTGGAACAAAATAAAGAAAGGAAGAGTTCAAATTTGATAAGAAAATAAGTAAGTAAATATATATATATATAAGAAATGGGAAAGAGAACAGGAGGAGGAGGATAGAAACAAAAAACAAACAAACAAGGAAAGCCGTAGCAGAAGCAGGAAACGAAGGAAGTAGAGCAAGAAAGGGAAGTAAAAATTTGAAAATCTTATTAAGCTTCAACTTTAATATTCAGACCATGTCACTGGAAACCAAGTTTACCGATCAACTTATGGGAGTTTGGGGATCATTTTGGGAATTAATTATAATTATTTGATAAAATAGATGCAGCAGAAACTAGACCGAGACAGCATAGAAAAAGGACAGGCGAAGTAACAAATTCAGGTTTGGTACTGTATATTTATTTAATTATTTTTAATAAATATGTTGTGCAAATATGATTTGAAAATCCCATGATACTATGATAATTGCTGCATTTGTTTGATATGTGTGATTTATTTATGAAATTGGAATGTGAACTAATGTTAAATAAGTATAAAGTACCCACTGAGCTAGTAGCTCAACAAGTTTAGTGTATGCTAAACTTGTAGGTAACGGAAAGATAGCAATGAATCCAGATTAATCAAGTAGAAGCAGGCCCACAAAAATACTAGACCGGCATATACTGTGAAACGAAGTCAGAATGCTAGGAGACCAGCAGAACAAGGAAAAAGTAAATTTTATTTTAGTCAATTGTATTATAATGTTCTGTATACCATGTAGCAGTAGTTGTGACACACTTAGCTCGATTAGTAATAGTCGATTTAAGGGGTGTTACAAATATAATAAAAAATAAATAATAAATATATTTTATTGTTTATTTTTTATCCAAAATTGAAGGATGGTCACCATCTGGTTATAACTAGCATTTTTCTTATAATTTTTTTTAAATTGCATTTCTTATTTAAATTTAGAGTTATGATTTAAAATAACATTGTGCATAAATTGGGTAGCAAGATTTAAAAAAAAAAAAACACTAATTTCATTACAGATTTTAAACTTAAAATTTTTTTAATAGTTTATAAAATATTATTCAAGAAAAGTAGCTTATAATTTTTATAATACTAAAAGATTGTTAGGATATATATGTATAAAGAAGAAGTTCAGTTCCGAAAGTTTTTTCTTATAATAATTGACTATGTGTGTAAATAATATAATTAAGTTAAGTTTTTTCTTATAATAATTGACTAAGTTAAGGTTTGAATGGAGAATATTCCGAAAGAACTGTGATCATTCTAATAGGTTAGAGTTTTCAGTGAATTAGAAGTAAATGTTAAATTAGTAGGATTTGTAAAATTTTCAGTGAAAGGGTTGAAATCGTAAAAGATAATACAATTACATATAATTTAAATAATTAAAATTTATATTTTTAATTTGTTCCATGCATATATAAATAAATATATGCACTTAAAAGAGTAGTAGATACAAGGCCAAGGAGTTTGCGCAGTGGTTGACTGCTCCGCTCCTTTACCGGAGAGACCTGGTTCGAGTCTTACCCGCCTCCCCCTAGGTTAGATTTACTGCATTTCTCATGTATAAAAAAAAAAAACAAAAAACAAAAAGTAGTACATACGAGCCATTCTCATATAAGATTAACCACATGCCATGATTTTACTCTAAAATCCATTAAGCGCGACATAATCAATTTAACTGGATTTGGTATTGACAAATATCTATTGAAATGAGCAATTTAAACAGAATTTGTAGGACATTTTTTTTTTAAAATAAAAATGAGGAATTTAATTTATAAACCTAATAGTTTAACGAAGTATTTTCTCGTAAATAATATTGTGGATCTTTTAAAAAAATTATTATCAAATATTAAATTTAAAAACTAATACTATAATAAAAAGTTTGAAAAAATAAAATGCTTAAAAATAATATCAACATATTAAAAAGATTTTCTAAATAATACAATAAAATTATTAAATTTTATAAATAAAATATAATAATTCAAATTTTATGAATATATTATTTAAAAACTTTGGATAGTAAGTATTTATTAAAATTATTATATATTAAAAATGTTACGAAAAACAAGTATTAAACATTTTTTTCTGAAAAAAATATATTATGGGTTTATGGGTATCAAATTCATACAGTAGTTTTAAACCCCAAATTATAATTTTTAGAGTTTATCCCACCAATCACGCCATATATAATAGCATATATAAATTTGAGGTATTTGCTTAGTCAATTTTAAGACAAAAATTTTAAAAAAAAATAGTCTTAGTTATTTATTTATTTACTTATTTATTTCTTAAGTTATAAAAATTTTTAATATCACAATTATTTTCAAATAATTAACTTTAATGAAAAAATATTTCACCTGTTCAAATTTTGTACACAATTTCACACATTGCGCGTATTTGACTCTAGTATATATGAAAACGAACAATTTTTTTTTTTTAATCCATTTTGTCAATAAATCCACATGACATGATTAGAAAAGCAAATAAGGCTTTTTATTATTATTATTTTAACACCCTATTTGACCATTTTCATATAAACAAATTATTTAAAAAAACACAAAACTAAAAAAGCCGGAAACAATTACCAATAATTCTGCCACCTGTATGAAGCATAGGCTTCACCGCCACCTCCACCTCCTCCACTAGATGCATCTGACCAGTGATTGGAGGGTACTGGTCGAAAGCCCTTATGCCTGTGAGTCGTTTGGTACCATTAGAATCACCGTAGGGGCACCAAAGGCCGGCCAAAATACATTTGACATTCCCAATTGCCACTTACAAAGAAAACGAAACCAATGACTTTTTGATATATTTCTGTCGAAATTCAGATGGTTACTGATTAGTGCCAATTTTATATATGTTCTTATGTTAAATATTGCTTAATTTTGCTCTTAATTGGTAATTAATTATTATCTTTAGCACTAATCATCTTATATTTTTAATCTCAGGTCATAACTGGGTATTATTGTAAATAAGAATAAATTCGTGGCAAGAAAAGCAAAGTGGAATGATATTTTTGAAAGAGTTAAAAGTGTATGAGGGGTTTATTATAGAATTGAAAGAATTTGGGGTCTTGGAATGGAATTTGGTAAGAAATGTAATTGATGCCTGCGTTTTACCTTGAGGGAGCTGCGTTTTGGGCTTCTTGATGGAAAGGGAAAGCTGAGTGATATGGTGTGGTTTTGGGAAAATTAAAAGGGTTTTGAAAAAGAAGTGAGGCTCGGTTGTGGAAGAGGGGGCGGCTGTAAAAGGGAACACGGAACACGAACATCTTAGAGGGGACGCATGATCTGAAAACGAAGGAGGAAGCAGCAGCTGGGTTCTGGACGGAGATCTCGACCGGCGACGGGGAGAGCTTCTTCTTCTTGGACTCCAGGCGCGACGAAGACAAAGAACAGGGATGCGATTTTCTGAGGTTGCAGCAGCTGGGCTTGGACAGGTTTTCTGCTGATCGGCGATTGGAAACGACGGGACTGTAGAAGACGCCGGACTGGTGCTGGACGCAAATCTAGACGCCGGCCAATAGGAAATGAAGGCTGGATCTTCATCTAGAAATCAAATCTGGGTTAATATTTCATTCTCTTCCCTGTCTCTTTTGATTGATTAAGTTGGGTTTCAAATTTTATTGTTGTTTTGATTAAATTAGTGCTATTGATTGCAATATTTTTGCCATTGAATGTGAGAATTATTGTGTGAATTGATTTGGCTGGGTAATATTGTTCTCTGATCTTTTCTGTTATCCATTTAAGTTTGGTGGAATTGCACTGATAATGAACATAAGCTAAATTTGTTTTCGTCTAGGTGTAGCTTGAAGTTAATTAGGATATGAACCTTGTGCTTTAATTCCAATTGATTATTTTCATTTTCTTAATTGGATTGATTATTCGCTAGAGTTCAAATGGTTAGTCACCGTTTGTTCGAATTAGGTTTTGATTGAATAACAGAAGTTGATTTCATTACCCGATTTCGTCCATTTAAGACTTAAAATGAATTAGAAATATAAGCTTTAAGATTGGAATTTGGTTTTGATGAATGGGATTATATGAATGTGAAAACTATTAGAGTTCTTTTTATCGTCGATTTTTCGGAAACCGAGTTCTTAAAAATAATTAATTTGGTACATTTATTTTCATAAATGATTAATTTACGGATTGCTAACTTTAGACGATTTTTCCAGATATTATCTTCGTTTCTGCTTGTGAATCATCTGTTACTCTATTTGTTGTCGGAAGTAAGTTACTAATGTTTAATGTCTACGTTCATTTACTTATTTCAAATTAATCAATTCGATCATTTCGTTTAGTTGGCTAGATAATAGAAAGAGAGAGTTTGCTAGTAATCCTTAGTCCTTGAGTGAATACGACCTTGGTTACCACTCATATACTACAATTGCCCCGTATACTTGCGGGTCGCTTTTAGACAGTATAATTTTGAGCGAACAGTTACTTGTCAGTTTCTGTCTATATTCTTGCTATCAACGTGATTCCAACCGGTTCCTGTCGAGTTTTGACGAAACTCCTTTGAGTTGCATTGAAGATTCTCTGAAGAATGAGGGCCGATTGTCTTCGATTTTTTGGTGATTCTAGTCAGTTTTTGTTAGGTTTCAGGCTTCCAACAGAATGTTGATGTGATTATGACCAGTATCCGGTCGAAGTTCAGTTTTCATTAAGTAGCACCTCAAAAATGCGTTTCATGATTCGTCGAAAAGTATGTTGTAAAATCAATTCGCTGGAATCCCTCGCTGAACCACCGGAAACTAGTAGGTATACATGTATCATAAAATTGTTATTTTTTTATTTTTTTTTTCAATTGTTTATCCTAAAACGGTGTAAATGACCATATTTTTTATAATTTTGCTCAATTTGAATTTTTACTAATTATTTTCAATTTTATGGATGTTCTTGAAAGAGCCGATGTAAATTTTTTTAATTATAGGGAAATCCAATGGACCGAATAAATATTATGGACAACACAATAGTAGCGGTCCTTTACATGGACTACATAATAAGGGACAATCTATTTATGCGTCAAATTGGCAACAAAATGTGATTTGGAGGAATCGAAATTAGGAACTCGATTTCTCAATGTAGAAAGACAAGCGAGAATAAATGTAGAAATTTTTTGAATGTTACTAATAACACAAAAAATTATTAATTATGAGCAGTTGGAAATTTTATTTAGGATATGACATTTATTAACTAAAATAATCACATCTTGTTTTGGCACAAAAAATTGACATAATATTTATTTTCTGATTTATTTAAATTTTAAACAACCTAAGTAATTATTATATTTTGAGTATAACAACCTACACATTATTATTTACTTAATTTCATTGGCATTGCCAAATTCATTCATGAATTCATTAATTTTTTTTTTTTTACATTTTATACAATAAACATAAACTTTATGTTTTAATAACAAAATTGGCAAAACCTGCTACTGCATTTTAAGATGAAATTTGTTTAAAATTTTATAAAATTAGGAATATATATTGAAAATTTAAAATTATAAATTCATTAGCACCATATAAAAAATATAGACCACTTTTCAATTGTTTGATTGATGTTTGAAGACTTAAAAAATACTCTTTAACAGTTTTATTTATATAGACATATATCTTTTTTCCAAATATTAAGATGTAATTTAACCTTTAAAAAAAAAAAATTGGGGTGGGGCAATTTGAATCTAGGCCTATTTTTTGGGTCGTAAATGTACTTGCCACTAAGCTCTACCTTAGCATTATAGATATAATTTAACTAGAATAATGCCACTTGAAAAACCTGGGTACGATTTTATTTGAAATCAATTGACAAATTATGTTAATCAATATATTGTTTTAGCATTTTTGGAAAATTAGATTTGATGGAGGGAGTATTATATTAACTGTGATCAGATTATACAAATTAAATAAAATGAAGAATATATATATATAAAGACAAAAGTACGAAATGTTAGAATTTTATTCCTTTAAACAATTGAAATAATATTATTGAAATTCAGTAATTATAAGGGCATTCATTAACTAAATTTAAATAGAAATTACAATTATTAAAAAGATAAAAACAAAATTTTAAAATTTTTATATGAAAAAAAGGGCAGTGGATAATTTTTCAAATTTTTCTTGTGACTCTTAATTATGTATATGAAGATTTTTATTGGGGATGACAAAAATAAAAACAAAAGAAAAATATTAATTGACTTCGCGTTCAACAATCTCTTTAAAATAAGGATAAAACAAGAGAGAATATATATTGTATATTTGACAAAATTAGTTATTTAAATAACGGTTACATATTTATACTAATTGTTTATAAAAAGCTTAAATATAAAAGTTAAAAATTAAAAGATCTAATTTTTATAAAGCATTACTTTGAACAATTAAATGTTATCTCACAAATTACTTTATTGAGCTTCAAAAAAAATAATTATTACCGTTTTGATCGATTAAATTAAGAATGACATCAAGAACAATATAACATCAAAAATATATTTTAGGAATATTGCAAAAACAATTTCCTGATTTGGCAAATTATTTTTAAAATACTGGTTAAATTATCACATGATTCACATCACGGTGGTTTTTTTTCCTATAACTAATTAAAACATGTTTTTTGTTTTATTTTGTCAAATTAATTTACAAAAATCACTAATTAATTAAAACATTTTTTTTTTATTTTGTCAAACTATTTTATAAAAATCATTGGTAAATTATTTTATTAACAGTTTAATGTTCATTGAAACAAGTTAATTTTCACAGTTTTTGATTTATTTTTTGAAAGTTGGGTTTCAAATTTTGTTTGGGATAATTAATTAATAATGGTAGTATTTAAATACAAATGATCTCTAACTTAAATGGTTAGAGTGACATATCTTTCTAACCTAAAGTTTATGTCGGGGTCAAACACTAATTTAATAATGCTATCATGGCACTAAAAAAACCATTAAAAATTTTGGAGTTTTAGTTAATTTTATCAAGCTTGACCCCATTTTAAAATAAATGAGCTGATAGTTATAATTTATTTATAAATAAATTCAACTTAAAGAAAAAATAGCAATTTTTTAAATTTAAACAAAGTGCATAGCAATTTTTCAGGCAATGACATTTTTGCCAATTCCCAATATTTCCTTTATGCAAAACTCTATTTCTTGGCTTGGAGAATTTCCCTTTTCATCAACTTTAACTTTTAAATCCATAAATGTAGTAAATAGTGCATTTGGTTAGTTAAAAATATTAAAATTTAAAAGCGCTCCAAATACATATTTTACATATATATATATATATATATATATATATACACACACACACACACACAAGTGCGTCTTGTATACATACATACATATCATATATGCATATATACATGTCATATACATATATACATTTTAGGCCAAAAGTATATCGGAGCCCTTGAAATTTATCTCTTTTTTACATAAAGCCATTCGGCTAAGTAATACCAATTTAAAGCCTCTCAACTATATGCGTGTATTACACGAAGCCTTTTTTTAACAGAGTTAAAATCGCGTGTAATACACCCAAATGGAGGGCGCGTGAAGGCTAGGTTGGAGAATAAGTGGGCTGACATAATCTTCAAAACGCTACTGTTTTAAAGAGAAGCTGTGCGTTCTGAGGATGAGGTTAAACAGCATCGTTTCATTTTGAACATGAGATTCTTGTTTCGTTCATTGGATTCCGTAGCGGTCTCCGATTGAGGGTTTTGAAGGATTGGAAAATGAAAAGGGGATCCGGAGCAAATTATGAAGAAGATAATCGAAAGGGAGGAGGCCTTGATTTTCGGTGATTTGAGGGATTCAGATGGGAATTTGAATTTCAAAATGGAAAGAGAGTGAAAGTTTGGAAAAAAAAAAAGGAAAGCAAAGGGTTGAACAGGGGAGAGGACCGAAGGAGAGAGGCAAGATCTAGTCTGAGAGAAGGAGAGAGGAGATCGATCGGAAGGGGAAAGAGGCAAAGGCCGAAGGGGTTTCTGGCCGGTGATTCATCGATCGAGAGAAGAGAGACGAGGGCGAGAGAGCAGGCTGAACGAAGACGAAGATTGAGGGAAAAACGAAAGAAGGTTGAACGCGATTCAGAGAAGATTTGTGTTTTGATTTCAAAAGAAATAATAGATAGATCGAGAGGGACGAATGGAGTTCTGAGCTTGGTAGTTCACAATCGAAAAATCAATTCTTCACCTTGGGGATTTCGATTTTGGTCCTGGCTTCTGAAAATGAAGAACAGAGGTAGATTCAATCTGGTAGCAGTCTTCACATTTTGGAAGCAGAGGTAGAAGCTAGTGAATTTTTCAGTGGTTCACGACTGGAAAGGGAGCAGTCCGTGACAATGGGAAGCAGAGATTGACGACTGGAAAACTAAAAGAAACTACAATGGGTAGTAGTTTTCTTTCTCTAATTTTGGGTCTGTTTCGAGGGAGCTTTGCCGGCGTTTGGGATTTCGAACGAAGGTCGGTGCTCTGGAATCTTGAATTTGGCAATTTCAATTCGTTGTTTTCTTCTTCTTTTTCTATTTTCTAGTTTTGTTTTGGCTTGCTCAAGGTTTCGATTGGAAGTCGAAGGCATGTGCTCACCTGAAGCTCACGAGGACATAGGGATTCTCTTAGTTCTCATTTACTTCTTCTGGTTATATGCTCTAATTTCATGATTCTGATTTCTTGTTATAATGCATTTTGTTTTCTTGTTCTGGATCAAGAGCAGTTCAGGGTCTTTGACGAAAGCACAATCCAGGTGTTTCAAACAGAGCAGTCTGACTTGAGTGGTTCAACTAGAAGGGAAATGGAGGCAGGGCAGGGCTGAGCTTTGGCGAGAAAATGAAAAGTTGATTTTAAGAGGAAGGGTAGTGCTTTGTTGTCCAGAAGAAGGTAGAGGCGGAGGAGGAGGAGGAGATGTAACTGTGCCGGTGGTGATGGAAAGGATGGAAGGGGAAATGAAGAACACAGTTGAATAATAATAATAATAATAATAATAATAATAATAATAATAATAATAATTTATTATTACAAATTTTAGAATGGTCCTTCATTTTTTTTTTTTTTGCTAAACTGTTTCAAAACGGTGCTGTTTTGAATTTTCTTTGCCATTATGCGCCCTCCGTTTGCGTGTATTACATGCGATTTTAACTCTGTTAAAAAAGGGCTTCGTGTAATACACGCATATAGTTGAGGGACTTCAAATTGGCATTACTTAGCCGAATGGCTTTATGTTGAAAAGAGGTAAACTTCAAGGGCTCCGATATGCTTTTGGCCATACATTTTATAATAAAAAGGCTTAGAACATGAAGAGAGTTTCGACCAACCTTTCCTGTCTTGTTTTTACTGTCTTGTTTTTAGCATACTCTGGTAAGTCCAAGTGCCGATTTTGATGTTTGTTGGATTTGTCTCGACTCCTTTATTTTGTTGTAAAACTTTTCAATTTATGTGATGGTTTTGGTGGATGAAAAACTTTTGAATTTTCTAACCACGTGAGTTTGAACTAAATTGAACTGATATCAGCGGCGAATCCAAAAAATATACGTAAAGTGAGCGAAATTAAATTAATATAATAAGTAAAAAAATATATTGATAAATTTTGAGCGTTCACAATAACAATACAACTCTACAATTTTTTATATTCTAAAATTGTTGTATAATTGATTCCTTATTAACAATTCTAATAATTATAAATAAAATTCATCTATTAAAATATTCATAATAATAGGTAAATATACATAGGGACAGCACACAGATGCGTGGTCTTGATTTTAAGAAGCTTTAGGAATTTAATTTGGAAATGATTGGGAAACAGCCATGGAGGAGTTGTATTGATCCTGAGTCTATTAGAGAGTTTTTTTTTTTTTGAAGAACATGTGCATGACCTTTCTTGATGCTACAATGGGAAATAAACCAAGTTTTATTTGGAGCAGCTTTTGAAAAAGTAAGGTATATATATATATTTTTTCATTTTTTCCAATTTAGAGTGGGCTCAAGTCTATCTTTGATAAATGATAGATCTGTCTCTGACTAATACCATATTTAAAATTGTCACCAAACTCTGGTTGGAATGACATATAAATTTATTCTGTTTGTGAAGCTATGATTTTTCTAATGTCTGTATTTTCTTTATGCTAAAGTTAAAAAAGAGTAGTGATGTTCCGAACCGTCAAAAGGGGATCCAGAAGAGGTCGGACCGCCTGGGATGGAGGGTCGGTGGATAAGATGATAAGAGGTACCGAACCGAACCTGCACTCAAGGAGAAGTAAGATCGGGCGAAGCCCTTAGGCAGCCACTCCGATGCTTAAGTCAGAGTTTGCTTAGCTCCAAAAGGAATAATCAGAGGAAAAGTAATTAATGCGATACCTAACACAGTAATCGAGGTTTGATATTTATAGCAAGGAATCCCCTGACGATTGTCATAGTACGGGTTGACAATTCCTGACACTCCTTTAGTACTTTTAGTGGCTTTGTCGGCGTACGGTTCTGCAGTAGTCTTGACATGTCTGTCTCTAGTATGCTCTTGGCGTTTTTTGGACCGATGCGTTGGATAGAGATTCTCTGGTGTCGGCTGATAGCTTGGCGATGTCGCCTTCGGACATCGGATGATAGTCCGATGTCCTAACTTAGATTCGACCGAGCGATCCGCAGATCTTCAAACCGAACTGACTGGTTGTGGGATCCGACCGACCTATTCCAATGATTTAGAGGAACGGTGTTATCAGCCGGCAAAAAAATAACAAACCAATCTAGCAGTGAAACCTTAGCTGGAAAACGCAAACCCATACACAGCCACGCTAGAGCGAGGGTATTGTAAGAAAACATGCATAGGTGACTTATCATCAAGAAGGCATACTGGACAAGCAATTGGAATTTCCATTCATCAATCAAGCAATGAGATTAATTCTACAAGGAAATAAATTCCTTGTCACTCGCCAAATCAAATTACGTACATTCAAAGGGATGGGGAGATTCCAAACTTTGGTTACACCATTAGTTATATATTAGTTATTAATACAATTGTTTTCAATTGTATTTACCAGTAATTGTAAGTTTAAAATTTGAAATTAATTTAACAAATAAAAAACAATAATTTAATTACTCTATTTTTTTTAAGTCAAGGGAAGCAAGATTATTGTAAGTGAAAACTGATTAAACGGGTACAGTTCTAGGGAAGACAGTTCCACTAGAATCATAGTCGCATGGAAAATGTGCAATCCAAACTATAAGGGAGTGACCCTAGTGAACTAGCCAATTAGCAGCCTTGTTTGCCTACCAATACACATGAAAATCGAATACATGGGGTACGTCTATCTCTCCAAAAGTTGCTCTTCCTTAATATTTTCAACCCGGTCAAAACTGATCTTGAAATTAAAACCAGTTTTGTGATTGTTAATTAATAGCACATTTTGGGAACTAATAAGTACTAAATAGCACAAAATTTTTAAAATGTAGTAAATATTACATTTCCAAAAAAATAAATTTAATTTCCAAAAATGCTCCATTTAAAAAAATTCAAAAAATATTAATTTCTTTAGTCAATTATTACCGCTATCAGACCTCACCAGACTGAATATTACATGGAATTATATAGATGTTATACTTTACCAGAACTCCACCTTTCTGCAACTGTTTCCCGCTGGACCACTGTCAATGGACCTCTGCATGGCCGGCTGAAGGGGTGTGCGGTGCGGCCCATCGCACAGGGCCCCCATTTTTTTAGGGCCTCTACATTTAAAAAATTAAAAAAAGAAAAGTGTATGTTTCAACAATTGAACCCACGACATATAACTTATTTTAACAAATATCTTCCACTAAACTACTTTTGAAATACATATTTTTTATTCATTCCAATGATAGATATACTAATTTCCATAGGGGCCAATACTCAATTTTAATATTTCGCACAAAGCCTTTCAAATTTGTGAAACAACCCTATACCTCCGCCTACCGTCACCGGAATTTGACTGGAATTTTTGCTTGCTAGTGGCCAGACCACCGTTGGCCGGTCGTCGAAAATCAGTAATATTTTTTAATTTTATTTTAAAAAAATAAAAAAAAATAAAAGGGTAAAAAAGTAAAAATAAAAATAAATGCGCTATTTACTATAATTTTTCAAAATTTGTATTATTTACTTACATTTCTCCTGATTTTATCATTGTTTATATGTTAAGTTATTGTTCTTGATGGGTTCAATTTCAGTGTAAGGTTTTCATTTTACATTTTCTTTTTTGTTGTAACAATGTTTGAACAAGTCAAAAAGCTGGTCGTAAGAATTTTGATTGACTGGTGCAAGTCATTTTCAGTTTTTTTGGAATTATACGTATGGTTCCTGCCGATTTCAGTTCATTCAAAATACACGTTGTCTTCATTAATATTCGAAACCCTTGTCTTGTTATCAGTTTCAATTCAAACCGACCGGGTCAAGTTTTTCTCATTCTCATTTCAAACTCAATTTGGGCCATACTCACCTTTTTGTCTCGTTATTTTGGGCTTTTTAAGGCCCATTGGTTCTTTTATATCATTCATACTGAATAATTGTTCAAAATGGTTTGTTAACTTGTCTCAATCATTCAATTTAATCAGATTTAAAATTTCTTTTCAATCACAACAACAATTAATTATAAATTGATATGAATCTTAGTTTCTATACAATAGCAATTTCCACCTAATTGGTAAGAAGATTCGTATTGAAAAGAAAATCCAAATCAGACTAAATTGAATAATCCAAATAAGTTGAAGGATAATTTTGAACAATTATCCTTCATATCCAGTCACCACTTAGACCTTGCTTATTCCCTCTTTTACATTTTTTACTTCATTCATAATCTTTTTTCTCTTTTGATTGGTATTATCATGGAAAAAAATGAAGAAGAATACACACACGAAAAAAATAATGGAAGAAATAATATGCTCTATGCCTCCACCTAAATTCCTATTATGAAAGCTTACTTTTCCTAATCCTGTATTACTGAAGTCAATAGTCTGTAATTAGTCCGGGCCCAAAAATAAATAAATAAATAAAGCAACAAACAGAAGATTATCAAGTAGCAACTTATATGACAATAATAATAATAATTAGTTTTGGTGTCTTTTTTAATCTACCAAAAACCACAAAACTAGTTGTTAATCAAGCTTTGCTTACTCGTCATTATATTCCACTAATAGTAATTGTTATCATTTTAATCGGAAGATAATATATTTTTTCCCTTTCCTCACTATTTTATAGCCTAACAAGAAAAACTAAACTTAAAAAAAAAAAAAAAAAAAAAACCAATAAAAGTAAAACAGGGAGTAAAGGAAAAGAAAGCATTTGACTAATAACTAGCTGGTCTAGTGGGATGTGACGCTAGCTAGAACTCTTAAGGTTCAGAGTTCATATCCTAACGTTGTGAATGGAGTCCTAGATCTTTATATAGCACTTGAATTCAGATTAGTAAGCACTGGTAGTTGAAATTGTGAATGGGGTCTTAGATATCTATATAGTACTCGAATCTGGATTAGTTAAGTACTGGTAGTTAGGTGTTCGGAAATCGGGTGGAATTAAAAAAAAAGGAAATCATTTGGAATGGAAGGTAATTAAAGCTAATATTGGAAATTAGGGTTAATTAGAGAGACACGTGACTGGAAGAAAAGAGAGGACGAAATAATAGGAAAGAGATTCTTTGCTTGTAGGTTGCTTGCTTTTGTCTGCTCCATAAAATAGACTTAAGAGAAAAAGAGTTATGTTTGCGATCCTTATTAATAATGTCGCTTTCTGATTAAGCATATTATTTTTCCACTAACAGCTGTGCCTTTGGACCAGCCCACGCACCTTTGATACTTCCATAGGTTTTGTCTCCCACTCCATTCTATTACAAAAACACATTCAACTCATTGCCTTTCTTAAATTTTGGGCAAATCTATAATTGAACTTGTGATTTTGGATCATGAAACTATTGATTTTAGTCCTTGTAATAAGACAAAAATTTAGTTCGAATTCAATTGTTTTCAAATCAATTTTAAAATCGGAATTTTCTCTAAAACCAGAAACTTCAAATTGCCGCCACTACCACCTTCGAATTCCGCTATTGAGACGCGTGTCAACACCAGAAAACTAGTGTTGAGAAGAAGCCAATGCCATCAGTAACACTTCCATCTGTTGCCGGAGCAGCCCACATTCGCCAGTCAACATTCCGGCGGTATTCTTTCTCTCTAAACCCAGATTTTCAACTTTTTTTTTAAAACTGTCCGGTGATCAGACACTAAAAATAAGGACATATTATGAATCCTCACACTAAGCTCTTCAATTTGGTATACTCACTTGTCTCATTTATTGCTAAAAATGGAATTAGGTTTTGGGTTTGGACAAATTTTATTTTTTGTCATTGTAAAAATATTCAATTTAGTAATTTTGACAAAGTTTAGTTTGGTACTCAAATGGTTCCCCTTTTTTTTTTATAAAAAGACTAAAGTGTTTAACAATAAAAAAAACTGAGAAATTAAAAAAAACAATATTGAAAACCAAAAAACTAAATTTTCTATTTCCTCAACTGTAACTAAATTATAGTTAACCCATACTATAATTTAACCGAAGGTCGTTGTTTGGTACCTTCTTATTTTGATAGGGCAGAGAATAAAAATATTAATTGGCATATTGAAAAGCATACAGCTATTTATTTTCACTTATGAGATGTGATCGGATGCACAGAGCTGCAGTAGCAAGAGAGATTCTAGCAGCGACAAAAATCATGAAATTTTGGATATTCTGCGATTCAAACCCACCCTTTTATACAAACCGATCTATCCAATGGGTTTTAAGTTTTCACAATTACTTTACAAAGCACTTTCTATAATTCGCCAAAACATGTTTTTAAATAAAAATCTTCGCATTCTCATCTATTAAATTCGATATGTGTTGAGAGGGGTAATCAGGTTGATGATCGGTTAGGTAATTTAGCTGTGGTTATAGACAAGGTTGAAGTCACCTTTTTTGACCCACCCCATACGGGTTAAGGATATTTTAGAGTTACAGGCATGTTGACTCGTGTGATTAGAATGTAATTTCAGGTAGCACCATTCTTAGTATAAAAAAAATTCTTAATCAATCTAATATTACAAATTGGAAAAGCTAATAAAACAATTCTAGAGGGGTAAATATTTGTGGTGCGGCCCGTGATGAATTGCGGCTGCTCACTTACTTAATTTATTTTTTTTTTTTTTTCCAAATGAGGTGTCCAATTGTATTTATTCAGTCCCGAGATCAATTCAAGCGGGTCGCAATCCGTTGAATTTCACTTTATATTATAATTTTCACATAAAATAATTAGAACCGTTAAATTTATATTTATGTAAAATTTATAATACATAGTCAAACTCTACAGATTACGACCCATTTGAAGCTGAATAAATATAATTGGACACCTCATTTGAGGGGAGAAAAAAAGAAATTAACAAGGTGGGCAGGGCAGCCGCAATCTGTTGCGGGCCGCGCCACATATATATATATTAAAAAGGGTGTTATTCCTTCAAATAAAATGGATGCATGGGTGATTTTATTTATTATTCATGAGAAAAATAAAAGGAAGAATAAAATAATACCAAAATCCAGCAGATGGATATTAGAATACATATGATATGGTCAGTCCAAAATTAGTAGAACAATTCAAAGCAGAAAACGGTCACCGATGATGATGGAAAGGCAGGTAAGGGGAGCTTGTCTACTAAACTAATCACAATTAATTAACATTTCTTCAGTAATAATTATTACATTTTTTGGAATAAATAATTTGATTTAATTTACTTAGGTTCATTTCATATTTTCTGAACAACAAACTTGTTGCAATGTGTTAATTAGGTATAATTTAGTTAATTTTCTCATTTACCTTTATATATAATGAGAAGTAGAGTTACGTAATTAAATTCTTCCAAACCACATTTTAAAGTTTTTTTAAAATAAAAAATAAAAAAACCTTAGTGCAGGGTTTTCTTGAATAGCTTTTGTTTTCACAGCTCACTTGTGCTTTCCTCTTCATTCTAAATTTTGAGGGTATTTTAAATTATGGGAATTAGATATTCCATCTATAGTATTTTTACCAATTTATATATGCAATTGCTAATACAATTTCATCATTACTATAAACCCTCGAATAGTTGTTTTCAAGTATCAAGGATAACATAACATAATCTTAATATCTCTTATTTTTATTTTTATATTTTTGACAAAATTAGTTTTCTGAAAGTACTAGTATTTATTTACTTAACATTATCCATATTATGTAGTTTAGTTTGGACCCTAATTAACAATGGACAATTGGGTAGTAGTGGTCAAGTAGTTTAGAAACTGCTTCCATGCAATAAGGGACAGTTACTTAAAAAGACAATTGAGAAAAAGTGGCTCGTTACCTTTATATACAACCCCTTCCACTTAGTGGTTAATTATCTAGGCTTCCGCCTACCATCATAGAATGTTATTGAGACAATTGCTTCTGAAAGCTAGTGGTGCATAATTTCCTTAAAGCTCAAGGATAGAAGATCGGAAGACAAATTATGCTCCCTCCTTCAACTCATCGGCAGCACACATAATCCAAAATTGATGCAATTCATGTACTTTGCACGCTCAATCTCATATTCTAAGTTATTAGAGTCAGTCTAAGATTGCAAGTATTTTTTTCAAAATAAAGTGATAACACAACCGTTAATTATTTTTAATAGTTCTTTACAAAATGCTAAAACAAAAGTATAAGAGAGTTATCTTATAAAAGTTCAAAAACCTTAAAAATTACTTTGCCAATCATTGTAACATGTATAGTTTAGCATTTTAACTACTCAAAGCTAAAAAATATTTGGACATGGCATTAAGAAAATCTAGAAGCCAACGCCAATTCTAAACCTTTGAATTTATAACATAACTCAACTTTACCAAATTTATAAAAAAAAATCCATAGTATATATCGAGGGCTTATAGCTTCTCCTCATTTTTTAACACTAGGAAGAACACTGGCATTTGGTTAAAATGTAAAGACATGATTGGTCAAAGTTAGGTTTTTGACAAGCAAGTTTCATTCCCTAATAAGAATAAGAATGAGAATGATAATACCACTCCATCCTGTTTTTATTTCAAATTAACGATTCAGATTTCAAATCCTCATTTCATCTATTTTTAAGTCCATATTTATACCACATAACCAAATTTTATCAAAAGTACATAAAATGTAAGTATTGTGGTATTGTAACAGTGAAACACCTAACAAATGTACCGCCTTAGTAAAAAATTAAAAAAAATACAATTGTTTGGACCTAATACTTATTCTTACTCACCGAATTGATATATAGGATGATTTCATACACCAAACCAATAAACTTTCAAGAATTTTAACTTTTTGTAAATACTCATATTTAACCTTATTTCTACTCTTCTTATTATTCTTATTGGTTTAGTGTATACTTATATTTAACCGTATTTCCTGTTGCATTTTAGGATGATTGATATACCTTATATACACCTAACGTTTTTTATATATATATATATATATATACCCCTAAAGTAAAGAAAGAAGGGTCCATCATATGGGCATCCCCAAGTTGGAGAAGAGCAAGTCAAACCAAAATTGCAGGCTCAAAGGCAAAATTGATGTACCTTTCAAAAATTGGAAATAGAAGAGTGAACAGAAATTGCTATGTTTAGTCATCCACTAATTAGGACTCAATATTTTACTATATATGATTTAGTTTGAATGGCAAAAGCAGTGCACTTTCTAGTGGATTCTGCACCACAAAATAAAAACACCATTTTAGCTCAAAATCAAACATCAAACCTATAGAATCAAATGCTTTCTAAATAAATATAATTACCTATTACCAACACCATCATCACACAATTGGCATTTACATTACCTTATTTGCATAACGTTTTTTTTTTTTTAAAAAAAAATTATCAAGGTTTAATTTTTTCAAAAACAATAATTACTTATGTTAACTTTGGCATAATTTTATTTTATTTAAAAAATAAAATAAATTAACTATATTAAATTACTTCCGACGTGGCTAAACGACTAGGGTATGAGTCCCTTCACCTCCAACACTTTAGGAAAAAAAAAAACTAGATTAAATTATAAATATGTGTTGAATTGAATTGAAACATTCGTTATTATTATGTGATGGGGCATTAGATAATTAGTGCCTTTGTAATGGGAAGTTGAAGAGAAGTTGTCATGGGACCCTTTCAAGTGTGGATATTACATTACAGTAAATTAATACTACCTCCAAGTTTTTTAACTCTTTACACTCTAAAAACATAAATACTAAGAAATCATCAATACCAATATAGAAATAATAATAAACAATTACTAATCCTTTACAAAACTTACTTTTTCACCAATACTAATAAAAATAATAATAATAAATAATTACAAAACTTACTATAAATAAAAGTATAAAAAATTAAAAAACTCACTAAAAAAAGAAATATAAACAAATGAAAAACTTGGAGGTAGTAACTAACTGGACACAAGTTTTTCTGTTGCACCAATTATACAATTTTACAAACAATTATAAAAATTCGATAATAATAATGTATTCATTTTTCACAAAGAATATATTATATATATGTGTGTGACACTACGTATAAATGGTGGAGGTCCAAATTGAATACAATATGTGGTGGTATATAGTTTGGAGTGGCGTAACAATCGGCCACCATCCGTAGGACCAAACGAAAGGACTTCCGGTCCGACATGCAAAAAACAGGAATAATATTTTGTAACAAAAGGATTTCTTATTTGCAAAATTCCAACACTTACTTCAAATTCTTTTACTCTTTTTTTTTTTAAACAAATTCAAATTCTTTTATTCATCAAAACGCATAAAAACTGAATCAATGATGATCAAAATAAATACTAATTTGCGATATGTGCTCACTGCTCAGAATTCAACTTTTTGATTAAAAAAATAAACTTACTTTTTGTAAGAGAGTAATTAAACCAAGAAAAAATTTAATGTGTTAAGTTTGTTTGTTGATTAACATTAGTTGTTAGCAAATTAATTGTTTAGTAAGCAGCAGTTGTTTGAGAGCGAGGCTTGTATAAGAATGTTCACATACAACTTTGAAATATTTTTTAATCAAAATACTTAAAATTACTTTTTATAATGTTCCTTAAATTAGCTTTTAACTATTTAAAATAACTTAAAAGAAACATTCAAAAACCACGATTCGATCTAACCCAATTGGGTCGGAACCAACCGAGTAAGACCAATCTAATCTACCCAACCCTCAGTCAGAAGGTTTATTTTTGTGTTAATTATTAATTTGAGAATAAGGAGAAACGGCAGAAGCGCGTGGGAAAGAAAAGTTCCGGCAGTAATTGGGAAAAGGCAAAAAGGCATGCATAGAAGCGACGTGTGTAGATTTGTTGCTTGCTTGCCGGAATGCATTTGTGACAGAGACACAGTATGAGAAAAATACTAGCATAGTACCCTCAAATGCTGCAGTCTGGAAAAAAAACATAAAAAACTGAAGCAATGACAATGAGGAAGTATCTGAAGAAAAACCCACTCGCCTCGATATGCGTGTACTATACTAGCGCCAAATCAAGAATACTGTGTAATCTCTGTACTTGCAATTGTGCAGTTGTCGCGGGTAGCTTCCTTTATGAAATGACTTACCTGATTGAATAGCAAGTGAAGAAACTAAATTTAAAAAAAAAAAAAATTTATCGAACGCACTAAAAAGAGAAAATACTTTGATTGGTTTGTTGTATTCGTGCACCCCATACACGGGCTATATAGGAAGAGGAGTATTTTCCTTTCCCTTTTCTTGGATATGTTGGGTTACCTACTCTGATGACTCGAACCGGCCAGGCCGAGCCCCATGCACATTTGTGTTTTGTTGTTGGGTTTATTAGAGTTATCATTCGATTCCTTAATTTTCATAACATTTTAGGTGTTGAGATCCTTTCTTGATTTCTTCGTTATTTGCTTCCGTCTTTAAAATTGAACTTTGGTGCTAGTTCATAGTACTCTATTGTGTTAATTGTGCCATTTTAAACAATATTTTGTTAAAAACTTAAAATTGCGTGCATTTTGAATACCCAATAGGTTTATTTAATGAATTCTGTTAGGATTCCCCACCTTAATTAAGCTTTTCTCATGTACAGAACTTTGCAAAGAATCAAAATTAAAAGGAAAAAATAGTGATAGAGTTGTTTACTCGTCTAAGGACTAAACAAAATTAAAACAAAATACCGTAGGTAGTATATTTTAAACAAGGATTTGCCAATTAAAATCACATAAATTTTATCAATGAGAAGGCTATCCATTATTGTGTTGCTCATAACTTTTTGCTGGACTCATTTATAATCCTAAATAATAAAAATAATATAGTTAAATTATCTAATATTTTTATTTTATGTAGGTAAATTGATAACTTTATGAGGCAAAATGCAAGTGTAAGTTTTTAAACTTAAAAAGAAGTTGAAAAATCCAGACTATGCTTAATTTGTGATTTCTTATCGGATTAAACTTAAATTAGGAATTAGTAAATGATGTTATGTGCCTTCTTTTAATTTGGAATGAATTTATGATATGGGATGTGTATGTATAGAGTATGTGAATTTGTTGTGAAAGCTGTCCTTTTTAAGTTTGGGTCAGGAATTGCATGTGTTTGACGCTCCTCCTCATGCCTCTCCAACGATGGCTTTTTCTCCACCTTCCCTTCCAACCTCTTTGTATTTTTCTGAGTGATAGTGAGTATTCTGTAATAACTTTTAGATTGCACTAATCGGTTAAAATGCTAAAATTTATTTTTTTTAATAAAATAATTTTTACTTATTTATTATCAAAATTTAACAGCATTAATTTTTTATGTTTCTTATAAACAACACAACTAGTAATAACTCTTTAAATTAATACTCTATAAATTAATAAACTCTCCAAAATAATAAATATGTTCGATCCCGAATTGGGTCGGTTGAAAAAATTGATAAAATAATAAAATAATAATTTTCTAGGAGACCTCTTTATAATTTTAGGTCTCACAAAAATCATAAATTAATAATTTTTAGAAATTAAAAAAATAATTATTATAATTTAGTAAAATATAATTCTATAGTTGTTTGTTTTCTTTTAAAGTTCAAATCTAATTAAAGTCCATCTCTAATTTTTTTTATTACATCCAATAATTTCTATGTTGTGTTTTTGAATTGTATCATAAAGTTATGAAGAGTTTTAAATGCCAAAAGTATTTTTTTTCATGTAACATGTTCCAAATGCACCATATCATCTTCAACTTCAGCCTCAACATTATTTTCAATTATAGTAACTATTTTTTCTAAATTCTGAACATCCTTCATTTTCACTCCGGTAATTCATTAGATTGTCAATATTCATCTTCTTGTGTAGTACAATGAATTCAAAGTTATCGTCAATTACCAATGCATTTCAACTTATTATGTACGTACAATGAATTTAGTTTATATGAAAATCTAAAATTCGTACTCTTTAAATTAATAATTATTAATTTATGAATAAATTCATAACTATGTAAATTAATAAATTTCACCAGTTCTGACATTATTATTTTATAGAGTTTTTCCCGTATTTATGTTTCTAATATTAAACACTGCTCAAATTAGTTATGTTATTTTTTATGCAACAACAGAGTAATAAATTTGTTATAAAATTAAAATAAAAAGATATTATGTCATTTTTTATTTTTATAATTATGATTTTGTTTCTTATATTTTAAAATCAATAATATTTTTAAATTCAAAATAAAGCGAATTAAAATTGCAATTACTATAATTTATTGACTTTTATCTGCATTAAATTATTCTTATCCAAAAATGTATTATCATTTCTGTAATTGTATAAAAAATAAATTATATGAATATTTATTTTATTAAAATAATCCTTCTCATTTTGAGTCATTTATTAATATCACTCTTTCAAAATTATATAATTATATCATATACTTACAATTTTCTTCATTTAATTAATTTATCCTCCCTTTAATTTTGTCACCAATGGTAATAAAAAAAATAAAATAAAGTTACCCTTACATAGAGTTGTAAATGAGCCGAGCCGCTCATGAGATACTCGGAGTTTGACTCAATTTAAAATCGTTCAACAACTGAATGAGCCATCTTGATAACTAAACAAGCTGAGCTTAAGCCAAAATTTCAAGATTGTTTATCGGCATTCATTTTAGTTTTACAAAAAAAAATATTAAATAAAACATATGAAAATTTCGTATTTATTATAATGTAATAATTAATTAATACTTAAATAACCATTTGTACATAACTATCCATTCATCATAATCACTTTCTTGTTATAATTCATATATTTATTTTAATGAATATATTTTTTTTATTGGTGTGAATGGAAATGAGGAAAAATTTATTTATCCTATATTGATAAATAATAAAATGGAAATGGGTTTATAAGTAAAATAACCCATTGTGACAATTAAAAGGATTGAAAGAGCTTGGATCTTCGCGACGTCGTTGCCGCTCGCTCGGTTTCGATCAAAATATTTGATTTGATTAAATTTTTTGGAATCCAGATTGGTTTGAGGTTGGTTCAACCTAAACTTAGTCCAACCAGAAAGAGTTACAACCGAATAGTTACAATGTTTGGTTTTCACCCCTTGGTTTCCTATAAATACAATTAGCCCTCTCCAAGTTTTCTCACTTTTTTTTTTTCCAATCCAAAAATCAGAATTTTTTGCATGAAAAACATTATGCACACATCTTGCATTCTCATCTCTTCTAAAATTTATAGTGTTATGTGATTTACTCCGTTGTTTGAGTTTATTGTTTATCGAGGTTTGAAGTACCGCTATACGATAAGGTAATATCTGTTATATCATGAGGGGAATTATTCCATTAATCTTGGATACCGAGAGGAGAATAAAATTTCTTAAGGACAAACAGTGAATTGTGTTGGCTCAGTTTTAATTTATTGCATTTATTTTTTATAGCATTATTAATTTAATTATTTTAATTTAATTTAAGTACTACAAAAATAACATTTTTTTTATTCAGACTTTTATATAAAATGAGTTGCTTTCAAATTACTTAAAGGCTCAGTTCCATTAAAACTGGGTGGAAAACAACAATAACCATATAAGTGTCAGTAGTAATATAACTGGACATATTATGTGTATTTCTCAATTTCTATCTAGGGTATTAGAATAAAACGTTAGAAAAGTTACTTTTAGCTCCCTCACTTTTATAGAAAATATACTATT
Source organism: Croton laevigatus (assembly GCA_949640765.1). NCBI lineage: Eukaryota > Viridiplantae > Streptophyta > Magnoliopsida > Malpighiales > Euphorbiaceae > Croton > Croton laevigatus. Next base: position 23,835 of record CATIWJ010195500.1, read on the forward strand.
GGTTCCTTATAATATATAATTATGAAAAATCATATACTACCTCCATTTTTTTCATATCTTTACATTCACTATTTCACCAATAACAATACAAATCCACTTTTCACCGATACCAATACAGAAATAATAATAAACAATTACTAACTCTTTAAAAAACTTACTTTTCACCAATACCAATAAAATAATAATAATAAACAATTATAAAACTTACTATAAATGGAAATGTAAACAAATCAAAAAAACACCCAAAAACGGAAATATAAACATATCATAAAAACGGAGGTAGTATTACACTTTATACTATGTTCATTCAAGAAAAAAATCGTTCTTCCCACTAAATAAATTAATGATTTAAATTATTAAATGGAAGAACTATGAGGCTTTTTATTGTATTAGTCCGAATAAATGACTTAATACTAAGTTAGGTAAATTTAATATATCTAAAAGTAATTGGTGCAGGGCCTTTTTGTAAGTTCGCAAGCATCTAATGGTAAATTAAATTGGGTGCAAACTGGAAATAAGAAAATTGTAATTCGAAAATAGCAAATTATAGGGATATAATAGCATATGTTGTTTAAAACCTCAAAAACTTTATGGTAAATTTATATAAAAGTGAGGGAATTAAAATTAATTCCGCCAAAACATTTTTAAACTTTTTGAATTTATTGAAGCATGACAATAACCATTAAGACCGGCGTCTCTAGATCTCAGAGTGTTGTATTTTCAAAGATCAAATCTACAACCCATTACTTAAATTGAAACAGGTTTTGCCAATTGATCTAACCACATGGGTTTAAATATTTTTAAACTTTAATGTCTTGACTTCCATTTATCTTCGATTTTTTATTTCCTCATTAAATTTTCTCATTTTGTTAGAAAATAAGAAAATAAAAGACTATTATTTTTAAACTTAAATAATGAGACGAAGGGAAAAAAAAACAAAGATAAATGAGGAGGCATAATAATATTCAAATATCAACATATAATTTATATTTGAGAGAAACAAAAATTCAATATGTATATTGTTTATTTATCATTTACGAAAATATGTTTTTTTTAATGGAATTTACGAAAATATGTAGAAAAGAAAAAAATAAAATAAAATTGAAGAGTCCAACACTAAAGAGGATATATGTATTAGAATTCACATGGCACGTGGTTTTATAGCGGAGTGCCAACTAGCACTTTATAACAACTAACTAACTAATTACAAGACACAAGACAGCCACGTATTTATTTATTTTTAACTTTACACTCTTAAATAAAACCAAAATAATGCCACATCCTTTCATAGCAGCCAGCGGGATATTTTAGTAACTTTTCTTTTTTTTTTAATTCACTGCATGTAACAATTATTGTAAGCAAATTTAGAATCAATTCTAATTGCCAACTAGGCAGATAACTATGCTAAGTAAAAAATTACTGCCAACTCAATGTGTGCATATACTTATACTCAATTCCAAAAAATAAAATAATTTTTTTTTTTTTTTACAATTCGTTAGAGAATTTAAGAAGTGTATCATACAAGAATATGGTCATTTCATTTTCAACACTCAACAATTAATTGATATGATGATTATTCGAAATCGTGATCAACTTGTCACAATACAATATAACACAACGTACTAACTATTAGACTAGCTTCTAAACCCATAAAAATATATTTATGTATGAAATTACTATCTTGCAAATGAAAATAAAAAAATACTATATAAGTCTATTTTTTTTATTATTTTTGTGTAATAGTAATTGTAAGCTTGAAAAATAAACTTTATGGGAGGCACATTATTGGTAATTGGAAATGCATAATCTGTTTCAATTATAAAACTTAAAAACATATGCTTTCATAAATCAAGTCACGGAAATCGGCATGAAAAGCTAAGCAATGGGTCCGAGAGCAGAATCCGCTCATATGTTTTCAAATTGAAAATTCAATTTTTCAAACTTTGAACAAATAATTAAAATGTAAAAAAAAATAATTTACTAATAGTAACAACTAATAATTCAAATAAAACTAGTAAATAAGAACAGAAAAAGTGTATTAATACATATGATAATGTCGATCTGGCAATTTATAAAATTCCAAAAAGTGTTAAAAAAGAAAGGCTTAATTACCCAAATGAGCAATGTTTGCATGTTACTTGTCCCTCTTTCTCCTTCCATCATCACACATTTTTTAATTTTTTTTTTCCCATTCCAAAACCACACCATCTACTCATCTTTATTTATTTTTACAATTGTAAAACTACTTTCTGTTATTTATCTTCATTTTTCACTCGGTGTTTATGTCTTGGTTGTATTTAAATTCATATATCGGCAAAACTAATTCGGATAGAGGCATAGAATAAAAACTGTTAGGATCGGTACCTCTAGAGCTGGGCAATTTTACAACTATTTTCCATTTATTTTTATTTATATGAAAAAAAAATCATAATTTTTGGGTTGTGTGTGTCTTTTGGTGGAGGAATGCTTGTCACCTACTCCTTTTAAGTTCTCCAATCTCTCTATATGCTTCTTCTACCTTTTTATTATTATTTTTATTATTAGATTGGATATAGAGAGAGAAACAGAAGTGTTTTTTTTTTTATCTTTACTTGCTCTGTTTCTTCTTCAATGGAGAGGCACAAATGCAAGCTCTGTACTAGAAGTTTCTCTAATGGCAGAGCTTTAGGTGGTCACATGAAGGCCCACTTAGCCACCTTGCCTCTTCCTCCTCCTAAAACGACTTCGACTCACCACCAACTCGGTGACCGTACTGAGTCTGCTTCATCTTCTTCCTACTGTTCTTCATCTAGTGAAGACGACGACGATGAAGAAGAAATCAAGAGCGCTGACGTTGAAGAGAAGGCTTTGGTTTATGGGTTAAGAGAGAATCCCAAGAAAAGCTTCAGGTTTGCAGATCCTGAGTTCGCTTTCTCCATTGATGCTGGTTCTGTTGTTCAAGACAGGGAAAGTGAGACTGAGTCAAAAAACCCAACTAAGAGACGATCTAAAAGAACTCGAACATCGGGGAATTTCGATTTTAAAAAACTCAAGTTGAAGAATCCAAGTTTGTTGGAGTCGCCGTCGTCAACGGCGGAGCCAGAACCGGTAAGCTCTGTTTCTGACACTTCCCCTGAAGAAGATGTAGCTATGTGTCTTATGATGCTTTCAAGAGATGCTTGGATGAAAAAAAACCACCAAAAACCAGAACCAGAAGATCAAGAGCAAGAAGAAGAAGAGATCATCAAAACAAACAAGATTCGAGGGAAGTTAAGGTGCGAAAAATGCAGGAAAATGTTTCGATCTTCACAAGCATTGAGTACGCATAAAAGGATTTGCTCTTTAAATGCAACAGAGCTGAAGAACAGCAGCAATGATGGAAATGAAAGAATTTTCGAATGTCCGTATTGTTTTAAAGTGTTTGGTTCAGGACAAGCACTCGGTGGGCATAAAAGATCGCATCTAATGGGTTCTTCTTCTTCTTCACCAACAACACTACCAAACGCTGCTGAAAATTCTGCTAAACTTGAACATAACAACCATCTTATAGATCTTAACTTGCCTGCTCCAATGGAAGAAGATGACTTTAGTGTTGTTTCAGATGCTTAAAATCCTCCATTGTAAGATCCCATCATCATCATCATCAAAGACATTCATCTTAAACCCCTTTTTTTCATGCTTTGATGGTTAGTTGGATCAAAATCAAATGGGTTATTCTTATTTTTAGCTATAGATTAAAATTTTTAATCTTTGCTTTTTCATTTTTGGTATCTTGACTTGAATTCTCCGCAGTTGCTATGAAAAATTTGTTGATATTCTTTATGAACATGTTACTTACCATTACCAACTCATTAAATGTAGAAAAGAGTTCATTGGTTAGAATTATATAAAAATTAATTGAATTTAGTTACTTCCAACTATTCCATTTTTGTTTGGTGCATTTTTTGTTTTTGCTTTCTTTCTTTCTTTCTTCATCTGTTCACGTGTTGTGTAACAGCAAAATTTAAGTTGTTAATTTGTTCATTTATATTATTCTCTACATTCAATTTAAACAATACCGTATAAAGATTATAACTTTCTCTATTTTCAGTTCATGGGTTTAGTCCCATTTCAGTGATAACTGCTACATCTTGGGGGTCCTTTCCTTCCTTTCAGTCTGTACTTCTTTTTCTTTTTCTCTGTTAAGTAGTAAAAAAGCTTTACACTTCTTGTTACATAAACTGTTTACTATTTATTTCCTTGCATTCTAATTATATTTTTCTCAGTCTAGTTGGAGAGGGGCTGATGGGTTTAGATTCCTTTTGCAATTTTTTGTTCCTCTTTTAGCTCTTGTATTGTAATGTTGTAGCTTACTGCTATATATTCGCTTTTGTGCTGTTAATTGGACATTAAGTAATGGATTAGTAGGCCAATAGTTAGTCTAATGTTAAAAAGGCAGAATGTATTATTTTTTCTTCTGAAAGTCCGTCCCTTTTTTTTTTTTTTTTTACCTTATACTGAAAGTCCGTCCGTCTACAAGATTTTTGCTCCCACTAAATCCCTGGGTCACGCACCTGGCTCAAAATGTATTATTTAATAGTATAGTAGTAGACGGTTTTACTTTTACTTTTCTCGGGCTGCTGGATGGGGAACTGAAGACTATGTTTGAAGATGACTGCAGAAAACAGAAATTAAGAAAGATACAAAATTATATCATTTTCTTAATTAATACAAAATACTCCTAAATAATAATTTATTTAAAAAAAAAAAACTAAAGATGGGTTGAGAATTTTATCTGCCTTGAAATAAACGAAAAATCCGAGCAAATTGAGCAAACCCAATGCTATTCTTGTAGAAGAATCAGTCAGATTTTATTATTTTATATATAAAAAATTTTAAGTGGGTTAATTAAATTAAATGCTTTTAAACAAAAAAAAAATCGGTTTGACCATAATTTTTTAATCAAAATCTGGGTCATTTGGGTTGAAGATTTCTTGTTTCAGAAGAATTCTTGTGGTTGTATTTCCAGATTCAAAAGCTTTTACTACCCTTGTGATTGTGATCACACCCATTCAACTAACACCCTTTTAATATTTAGTATTTTGATTTTGCTTCAATTGCAATTTTGATTAGGCCTGTTTATGAAACAACCACTTTAAAATAAAAATAATGAAATTGATACCTAATTTCTCTAAGTTGTAGTCATTTTCTCATTTACAACATTGCATATAGCGTAACCACAAAAGATTAATGGTTAGATTAAGATTGTAAATGAATCAATATATCCTCGGCTCGTAAAAAGCTCATTCAAGTTGGTCATTTAGCTTAACAGTCCAGCTCCAACTCGAGCTCACAAATCAACACATTCAAGTCATTTAATAAAAAAACCCAAAATCCAAAGTTACTAAAGAGCAACATTATTCGGTTGGTTGCTTGTGATATTCTTTATTTTGTTTATATTTTAATGTCCTGATTGGATGGCATTTGGCAATATTGTGAATTTGTAATTTGCATACTTGTTTTGACCAAAATAATTGAAAACAAAATAAAGAAGGGAAAATCTTGTCTCCTTAAGCTATTCCTTTTATATTACATGTGGGTTTAATTAGCACTATTTTACTTACCTTAATTAGAGTAAATGATTATTATTACACATTTCCTTATATGTTTCATTAATGCGTTTTGTGTGGTAAAAGCCAAAAAAAAAAAATTCATACTTGTACTTGTTTTTCACATTCTACTTCGAGCTAAAATACAATTTTACAAATCTTTCATTTTTCTTCAATTTTTGTCATCTTTATTAATATTGGTTATTGCCCATTCTTATAAGCTTTTACTTTTTTTTATTTCTTTACTCTTAAAATTGGTGTTGATTTTTTGTTCTTATGTGATTGACTTATTTATTATCATTATGCTTATGGTAAAGAAAGGAAGAAAGGATTGTAAATATGGAATTGATAGTTAGTGTTTTGAAAAAATAATTTTAGAATTTTATTAGTTATAGAAACACTAACTACTAATGTATTGATTTTGTTCTTAATTTGAAAAAAATAAAAAA
>CATIWJ010195521.1:0-25205 GCA_949640765.1 Croton laevigatus
ATGTTTGTTTGGTTTGATTAAATATTATGGAATAGGTTTTATTGGTTTGATTAAATAATTTTGGAATAGATTTGGTTTGGTTCATGCTTTAAACCACATAGGTTTGAACCAGAAAATCACATATTAATGAAGGAGTTACACATTTTGGTTTTTGGCCAAATCGAACCGAACCGATAAAATCGGTTCGATTTTCGGTCGGTTTTACACTGTTTCGGTTTGGCGTTCGGTCCCATCTTTTCGGTTCGGTTTTACCCTCGGTTTGGTCTTATCGGTTCGGTTCGGTCACCGAACCGAACCATGAACACCCCTACCGCTGTCAGACCTTGCTGGACTACAGTTGGATATCCACCTGACTAGGGATGCAAATGAGTTGAGCGGCTCGTGAAAGGCTTGGTGCTCGGATCGCTAAATGTTTGCTCGAGCTCGCTTATTTAATAAACGAGCCGAGCTTGAGCTCAATTTTCAAGCTCATTAAATAAACGAGCCGAGCTCGAGCATGTCAATGCTCAACTCGTTTGCAGCTTTTATGTGTAAATGAGTTGAGCGGTTCATGGGCGGCTCGGTGCTTGACTCGTTAAATGCTTGCTTGAGCTCGCTTGTTTAATAAATGAGCCGAGCTCGAGCTCAATTTTCATGCTCATCAAATAAACGAGCCAATGTTGAACTCGATTTTCGAGCTCGTCAAATAAACGAGCCGAGCTTGAGCATGTCAATACTCAACTCGTTTGCAGCCCTAAGCCGGATTGCTGCCGGTATGGGCATGGCTAGGCTCGGCTCATATACTTGGGTATGTGGTTCATAATACTCGGCACATATAACCGGGCATATGGCTCATATGCCATGGTATATTTCTCACATACCCTGGTGTATGGCTCATATGCCTTTAGAAGTAGCAAAACACACATTTTCATTATGCCATAAGCCAAAAGATATTTTATTATTACATGTAATTATATATGCTATACTCTACCTTTCTCCAACTGACTCGCACTGAATTGCTGCAGGATTACTGTCGTTGGAAAATCAGTAATATTTTTTAATTTTATTTTATTTAGAAGAAATGAAATTAAAAAAAAATAAAAGAGAGGTAGAAAAGTAAAAACAAAAATAAATGTACTATAAAACAAAAATAAACATACTATTTACTATATTTTTCAAAATTTATACTATTTATTAAAGCAAACTTAAAAAAAATTGCTATTTACTTATATTTCTCTCTGCAAAACTATACACAACTTTTTACTACACACATCATGCTACTGTAGGAAAAATTTATGCAAATGGCCATTTTATGTTAACATAGGTTAGAAAATAAAAATGATTACGTAATAGGTTTGATTAATATTTTTGTTTATAGTTGATTTGCCATTTATTGCGCTATCTTTTTTTGTTAAAAGTAGTTTATAATTTGTTTATTACGATTTTCATAACATAACGACAACTAACAAGAGCAAAATCTACATCATTTTACATCATTTGAATGATAATTTGATTTTGATTCCAAATATATAATTATTTTTATAAGCATGATTTAACTCAATTTATTTTCATAAGCATGATTCAACTCAATTTGAAGAAAAATTGAAAAAACGATCAGATTTCCATTTTTTTTCCAACAAAACATAACCACCATATCAATTAGAATTGAAACCAAAAGAAAGAGGAAACTTCAATGAAAATAATGGTGTTGCCCCAAAAACCACTAGAGCACGTTCAATCGCGAGTAGCGTCTCGTTACATAGCAAAGTATTGTGGTTTTGATAGCGTTGAACTCGACAATATCCATATATCTGATGGTCAGTAAATAACAGAAAAAACTAATTAGAAAACGGGTATAACGGAGCTACCTTATATATGTGGAAATTAAACATTCTTAGGATTGCATATGCTTTAAATTAACTAACACACTACAACTAATAGAAAAAAGACTCTCGAATATATATTTTTTAAGTACTAAGGTATGATCAAAACCTTTATATTTATGTATAACATGATTAATTAAAAGGATTAGAGTTGTCACATAAGAGGGTCAAAAAAGAGAAATAAAAAGAATTGGTCCAACACATTATGAACAATTAATCTAGTGAGTTTTGATGGTTCAAGAAATTTCCTCATCTCCATCTCCATGTTTAGGGTTCTTAGTTTCAAAAGAAGAAAAAACAACTGTTGACCTTAAACACGCATTTTGTTTGACATTTCACAACCATTTGCCTCACCTACAAATGGCAGTATCCTATGGAATTGCGGGGCGGGCATAGAGATGATGGTGTTAGTTAAATGTCGTTTTGTAACTGTTAATTATTGACAATTAGTATACATATGATTTATATAATTATTTTTTGTTGTGAAATTTTGACAAATGAAACTCTAATTTGAAGTTAGGTATCCACGCCCTTTGGACTTATCCATAGACTTTAATATAATAAAACAAACGAAACATAGCTATCGTTTTTCCAATAGCTCCTTGATTAGACTCCTCCTATAATATACATTTTAAATTTAACTTTCTTTTGATCTTCATTTCAACTAAATGTAGTATATGTTTTTGAGTCAGTTTTTATACATCATAAGAAGACATGGGAGATGGTATTTTGAAGTTATAATTACGCTAATTATATAATCCAAAGTTGCAAATTGACGTATCGGTACGCTGATCTTCACAACATAACAAACATTTGATGTAATATTCGGAAATTAGAATGAGCGGTGTCGTACGGACTAGTGTAAATATTATTTTCGGTAATAATAATAATAATAATAATAACTTAATATATATATATATATATCTTAATTTGGTTAAAAATGTATATTAATAAATTAATCAAAAAAAATATTAAAAATTAAAATTAAGATAAGGATTAGGGAGAGTAGCAAATAAATGAAGGTTGAAATTGTGATCTGAGATCACAAATCAGACAAAGATCAATTAAGAGCAAAAACAAAAACAAAAAAAAGAAAGAAGAAAAAGAAAAGAGAGGCAGAGCACCCGAGAAAAATCAAAGAAAATTCAAAAACTAGGATTCCAATCCGTGTATTTAATCAAAATTCTGAGCTTATAGGATTGTAGCTCTCGTTGAGAGGAGCTCATATATGTAAAGAACTCCGTTGACCGACGCCGGACGACGGTGAACGGTGAGGTCAAAGTTCGAAGCTTTTTGGTCAACCGAAATTTGCAGCTGGATTTTCGTCGTCCACGGTGGTCATCCGTCTAAGCTAAGGCCTTCAATCAGTTGGGAAGGTCGAGAGGAGTTTGTGGGTACCGGAGTTGCAGCCAACGGTGGCCGAAAACTCAAACGGGCCTCGTGGGCCGTGAGAAGCGACGGCAAAGAAAGAAGCAGAGGCACGGGGAAGGAGGAGATCAAAACGCGGACGAAGCGCGCGTTTGGACCAAAACGACTGCACTTTGGTAAATTGCTATTCAGTCCTTCCGGTTTTTGCTTTCTTCAAATAGGTCCAGAAAAATAATTATGTTTAGACCCCAGAACTTGTAACCGCATTTCAGTTAGGTCCCTGTCTTATTATTTAATCCGAAACTCTAAAATAATTGCAGATTGGCCCCAAAACTTTAGGCCGCATTGCATATGGACCCCTAAATAATTATAATTTGACCCCAGATGTTGCTGCCGCGTTTCAATTGGGTCCATTCGTCCCAATTTCGCCTAATAACTTCTAATTTCTTTCAATTTAGCCCTTCTTAATTATAAATTGACCCCAGAACTTAATTTAGCAATTCAATTAGGCCATGTAAATTATATAACAGCCCTCGAACATTATTTTTGACTTCGATTGAGCCCAATTAATTAATAATTAATAGGAATTGAATTAATTACGCAATAATAAATATTCGTATGCATGAATAAAATATGTACGCCTAATAAAAATATTTAAATATTATATTTAGGGTCTGAAAACGCTGAGACGCCTGAAAATCGAGCCAGCGCACGTGTAGGATTTTGCGGACATCCTTTTTCAGGTTTGGTACTATTAAATAATGAACTGAGCTTTGGATTTAATTATTTATTCTAATTAAATACTATTTTTAACTGTTTTAATGGGAACTTGGACGTGTGTTTGAGTCATATAAAATGTTTGCAAATACTGACGCGGTAGACGCAGGGCGACTTACCGGCGTGGTAAAAATGGATTGGCGTTGCCAAAATACATGGACTACTAAACTGTTTGAGATTGAAAAGTATGTGTATATTGTAATGTAAATAAATGAACTTTATACTCTACGTGGTTAGGGAACTTAGTGATAAGTATATGTCGACATATGAGCGAAAATTCCTGTGCATGTGGAAATGAAAATAATGACTCAACAGGCGTACCTAGGGGGTACGGCCCATGTGATAAATTTTGTGAATATTATCGATGTGCCTTTGGGGCTCGACTGATAACCGGCGTGCCAATGGAACACGACCGAATCTAAAGCTCTAGGACTTATCATAGGAAGCCTAACAGGCCAGTAGAGTAAAAATGAAAATAATTATTTGCCTCGAATGACAATTGATTTATGAAATGAATTTTATTGATTGTTTTCTCTCTTGAATATAATTATGATATGTATGATTTATCGAAATGAATTTGTCAACTGGCTTTATACAGCAATGTATTAAAATTTATATATTGTACCAACTGAGCATGGAGTTGCTCAGCGAGTTATTTCCTTAACTCGCAGGTCCGCATGTAGATGAGCAGACGGAGCAGCAGTAGCTTAGCGAAGTCCTGGAAGTTGTAATGCATGAAATGGAAATGTGTCTTTTGGTTTTTGGCATGTATCTATATAGAAGTTTTAAAGTTGTGGTACCACTATTATATAATTACTAGAACTTTGTAATAGTATAAATACATGGAAATAGCTAGTAGATACTTTTGGTACGCTATGTAAATTATTTGTTTAATATATCTAAGTATCGTTAAGTTAACAGACGTTGAGGACGTGTGACACCTCAGTTTGTCCTGTTCGTAGAATAGATTTGGGGTGTTACATTTGATGTGAGGTTCGTAAAGAAAAGAAAATAGAAGTATGTTGTGGCACGCTAGCGTGCCTTGTATGGGCACCCTTATATATAATTATATGGGTGATTTGTGTTTAGGATTTTGAAACCGTTAAATTGAACAGTGCATAGCCGTGACATTGTTCCTTATGGAAATGGCAGCTTCACCTGATTATATTGACTTCCACTGAGGAAAAAGGGCCCATCTTCAATTTTCTAACTGTGCAGATGCAGAGATGCACATGTAAAGGTTCAATCGCAGGCCAACCCAACCCACTCCATCTTTTAGTGCTTCATAATTTTATTTGTTTTTGACTTTTTTTCATTGCAAAATTGAATGCAAAAGCTTGTTTGTGTTCTTAAAATCTCCATGTCATATGCCAACTTAATGCACCCATCTTTGTATTTACGGTCCATAAATTTCTCTAACTTTCTGGTTGTCTGATCCTTGCTAACCAACTGGATGCTTTTGTAATCATAGCATCATATTTTTCATCATAAATTCTTATAATAAGCGGACAAGAGGTAATATAGTGGTAAATGCTATCTTTACCGAGCCCAGTTTCAAGATTGGATATACATCCTCCCTTGTTAAAAAAAAATAATAAAAAATCTTGTACTAGTAATAAATTTAGCCATATCTTTTTATCTTTTGAATCTTTATATATCCGTTTGCTATAAAAACAAAATTGATATAGATACAGGACCAGCAAAAGATTTGCTCCATGGTATTGGTCTTCATCCAGAAGTAAAAAATTTGGTAATGATGTGACAAAATTTGATGCTACTACTTATCTTTGGAAACATTTATTCATATCTTTTTACATATATGCCTTCAAGGAAAGATATTATACGTAGACAACTTGGGAACGAAACTACATATATATCTCTCTCAATATATAATTATTAGACTTAGACCATATGATTGCTTAAAATTAAAAATTGTGTTTCTTGGTGGTGCAAATTCTTGGATGCTTGAGCTCATTTAGACTATGACTTAATTAATTAAATGATATAATAACACAATTTTTATTTTGTTTTGGATCCTAATACTTCACACTAGTGCTTATTATGCCACCTCACTTGTCGCCCAACATAATTGCGCCCCCCACCCCACTCTTTTTTTTTTTTATTGCTTAATTTTCAATTTACTAGTTATATTTTTTTTTAATGTTGAATTGTTGGGAAATGAAAGAAAGAAGTGGAGATATTATTTGTTTTTAATGATTATATTGTAATATACGATCCCATGAAAATTGACTACTCCCATTATGTGTTTGTGCCTTATTTCCGCGTGTGAACCTCAAAGACAATTGTTTTAGTGAGTCGAAAAAAAAAATATATATATATTTATGTTTTGTAGAAGGTGAACAACACAAAATTTCAAAAATTAAGTAAATAATAATTGTTACATGAAGTAAATTGTAATTTTTCGTACATATAATATATACCACTAAAAATGCTATTTACTTAATTTTTGAAATTTTACATTATTCATTTTTTATAAAATATTAAAAAAAATACTATTTAATATTATTTCACTTGAGATGGGAGGAATTACAAAATTAATCTAGAAATATAAGTGTAGGGAACCATTCAGAAATGAGAAAGATTCTGGTGGTCCTAATCAAATATATTGTTTGTGTCTAACTAATAATTTCATGCTTTGATAGGGAATCATCTTATTCTTTCGTATTATAAACGACACACAATGCTATATAGGTTCATAGGTTAATGCTGCATTTTTTTACAATTCTTAACAGCTATTTCAAACAAATTAGGCACTAATGGTTAGGTAAATTTGAACCTAAACATTTTATTTTTCCCAATTCATTGTATAATGTGAAAAACCAATCATATCATGTTTGATTGAATATAGAGTATTTTAATAAAATTAATTGTTTTAGAAATAGCATGTTCTTTTCATTGATTGACTATTAGTTAATTAACTTTGAATATAGATCACACCTTTTTTTTCAATCCAAATATACATCATATTTTGACCATGTGTGATTGCCACAATGAATTGCTCTTATGTACTTAATATATCAAGGACATGAAGAGATTTTTATTTTAAAAATCATCAAGCGTTGATTTTATTGTTAAGCCTCCCTTATTTACACTTCCCTCATGCCAGTACTACTCAAGGTTTGCCATTATAAGCCATTCCTAATATTGGTAGAGTAAGATTTGCATTGATACCATATCAAAACTAACTCTAACTTATCTAAAAATTCAAGTTGATAGATGAAAATTGACCAATCTTATAAAGACATAGGCTATTTTACTCCTATCTGATGTGAATTGTAATAAACTGCATATTAAATTGTTTATCTATTAAAAAAAATAAAATAAAATAAATGATGTTACATTAGAAGAAAAAAAATTATGAAACCGAACCTCTATAAAGAAAGGTCTAGCCACATAATCGTCACTTTTATATTTTTATCTATTAACATTTATTTTTTTTCTAGAAATCTATTAACATTTATTTTTATTTATGTGATATTATGTTTTTTTTTTTTGTCACGTTTTTAAAACTTATGCATGCAAATCTACACCTATCAGTACTCGTTTTCACACTTTTGTAAAATATATGGATAGTTTTAAAAATTTTAGTTTAGAATTTCTATAAAATTGGAGTGTAATCTATTTAAACTTGCAATATAGACCAAACCCCTAAAACAATTTTAGATCCAGCATTAAATTTCTAAGTGTATTTTTTTTTTTAAACTTTGATACACGAGACTGAGAGAGAATTTATTTACGCGCCGCCCGAGCATTAAATAAAGTGGTAAGAAGAAAATGAGGCTCATTAAAAACCAAACATCCTTCAACATTAAATAAACTATACTAACTGCAACAGAAACGGTCAAACACAGGGCATGTTAGCCCTACATTCAATCTTCTTGTCCCTTCCCTTCTCTCTTTCACGTGCTCCCCTTCTACATTTATTTTCCCTCTGTAACTCCAAAACAGTGAGAAAAACAAATAAATCCCTCTTTCCCATTATATCCCATCTCTTCATACATTATTACTTACTCTTATATGGCAACAAGTGGCCCTCTTGGTCATAGTGGTGGAAAAGAAAACAGTGCTGTCCTGTAACTTTCATGGGTACCAGCTCATTTTCACATTTTCCCTTTCCATATCTATGCATAAATTATTAGTGGTATAGTATACTTTTTAACTTCCTTATCTCAATTATCATTAAATTTATTTTCTTTTCTTTAGAATGATTAAAAATTTATAATCTTGGACCAGGAAATTGTTGATGAAGAAGAAAACTAAGTGGGTCCTGCTCATGTATACTTGGATTTGAGGGTGGAAATGGAAGGAAAGAAGGAATTCTTTCATACTTGCCAAAATTCAACAACAAACGTGGCTTACATTACATAAGTTTAATCTCTCTTTCACTCAAAAGTCACGTTTAAGCTCCCCACTAACTTTCTTCGTTATCTTTCTCTCTCTAACACTGACTTCAAACAGTTTGTAAGTTTTTTCTTGGGTTAGTGTGGAGACTGGAGACTTTGCGCTTTAGTGGTACTACAATCTGGTTTTTAATTAGCATTAGCAATTAGTTTTGTTTTCAAGTCTATTTTTTCCTTCAAGATAAGCTCAAAATTGGAGGGTAATTAAGTGATTGCATTGTTGGGTATCAGAGTTTGATTGGAGGGATTACGGTTCTTGGATCCATTTCTTCTGGTAAGAAAAAGGTTGGTTCTTGCTCTTTTATATATGCATAATGTATTATTAAAGTTTGTTCCTTTCTCTGTATGGGCTTATATATTTATTTATATAAATGTTTTCTCTTTCCTTTGGGGATTGATTTCTGGTGATATTATTAGTGCTTGTTGTTTGTGGGTCTGTCCTAATAAAGTGGTACAAGAGAAGAAAATTTCATCTTTTCTTCCTCTATTCTAGTGCTTTCCTTTCAGCAATTTTAAGGTTTCTTCTCTTTTGTACATAGAATTAAAATTTTGGGAGAGCTCAAGTGTTGGAAGCTGGAACCCTGAAAAAAGGGCGGGGAAGGGGGAGAGAGGTTATAGTGAGTGGAATCGAATTAATTCCTCATGTGGTTGAAGCTGCACTTGTTGTGCAGATATACTTTTCTATGAATCTACGAAGCCTCAATTTTTTTTTAGCATGAATCTGTTCTGTTTTCTCTTTCTCTCTCTGAGTTTGTTGTGTTCTGAGACTGATATCTGGATGAGTTGCAATCAAACTGTAAAATCTTTCTGAGAATGCAATTAGTAAGTTGTTTGTCTCAGCTTCATATTTGATATGATTCCTATTTGCAGTTTTATTCTCCTAATACAAAATCATAATTACAAATGTTAGCTCTTCTCTTATTATAACTTTGATTTTGATTTCTACTTATTAATTAAGACACGCCTTATTTTGCCTTAATTTCTTATTTCGGATAAGAAACAAAGTAAAATCAAGAAGGGGAAGTATTTAATTCTTTACCCTTTTTTTTTTAGCCTGACATAGATATTTCTACTTTGCCTTTTCAATGATCTCCCCTCTTTAATTGATTCAACTCTCTATTTGTGATGTGAAATTTTTGATGTTTGGTTCTCTTCTCCCATATGCTTCCTTTTGCAATTATTGATTCCACAGCCAGTCATTTTCCACTTCTTTTTAATTTTCAGATTCCTTTGAGATGTGACTTGGACGGGAAGATACTTATCTAATGTGGTTGCTTTCATCTTTATATTATTTAGTTGGATACGGAAGAAGGAAAGCAAAGTTGTCACGCATTAGTATGCTTTATTAGATAAGAGTTTCAAAATGGAAGACGCATTTGCTGATGCACAGAAAAGTGGCCGTGCTAGAGAGAATTCAACGTCTCATGGCTCCAACAAAGATGGAGGATTTTCAGGTGACAATTTTTTGGATTGTTCCGAATCAAAGTCGAAAAGGTTGGTCAGAAGACTAAATTCACAGCACACTCTGATTTTAAAAGTCAAGCAATTGCAACGCAGCGGAAGTTACATTAAGGAATCATTCCTTCGAAGCATTCGCATCTTAGACAGTTGGATCCCAAAGCATATGGTAACTGTAGAAGAGAAATATCTCCGACGTTGTCTTGAACACATTAATCTTACTGCTTCAAAAGCAGCCCCTCATAATCTCTCTTTACATTTGGGATGGGGAGAAATGAGTGTCCTGTCTAATGATTTTAGTGCTGCTAAAATAGAGAGTGAAAGTGCATTTGATTTTACAAGGTTTCACTTTGACTCTCCGTTACCTTCGGGAAACGGGGGTGTTGTCATTAGCCCTGCAGGACACTGGATTGTTGGTTCCATCATGGGTAGCAAGAGTATGGTAAATATACTTAACAGCCCTCTGTTTCGTAAATACGGTGCATATGATGGTGATTCTAACTTTGACAAAGTGAGTGTTAATGATATTGATGGATCTGTGTGTTATGATTTGATGAATTCTCCCAATGTTTTAAGTAATTATTCATCAAATAAGCTATACAAGGAGTCGCCTATTCCAGGCAATGGTAAATATAAATCTAACATTGATGAAAGGTTTGTTTCCATATCAAGTACAAACTCAACAGGTTCTGATCAGTCTTCTTCTTCTCTATCGACTGCTATCACTCAAGGCATGCTCCAATACTCTTGGAATGGTGGGAAGCCACATTTTGTTTTCTCTTTGGATGATCAAAAGGTGGTTTATGTGGCCAACTTATGGAAGGTTGAATCATCAGATGATAGAGTTGTGGACTATACATACCTATTCCATTTAAGGATGGGTGACCAAAAGGAACATGAAAGTCATGGTAATGAAACTTATCTTGTAGGTAAGATGAAGGTATCAACTTCTTTTAGCGTTGGCCCGAACAATTCTAGAATCATGGAGAGAGAGTTTGTTTTATTTGGTGGTAATGAAAACTTTGTACGAATGCAAAGTTTGAATCATGACCTCAAGAAGAACAAGGGGTTGTCAAAGAAGGTGGCAGAAGTCTTTCGTACCAGTCACTCTATGAAGAAGAGAACTGCCTCCAGATTTACTGGATCAAATGCCATACTTGAGAGTTGTCCTTGGGAGCCAGTCCCAGATACAGATAATGTTGATGCATTTTCTGCTATCGATCTTTTAGAAAACGACCTTCCACCAAATCTTGAATTGGTTGCCATAGTTGTGAAGGACCACCTTCCTGAGAACCATCAGGAGAAGAAGGTTGGAGGTTGGGGCTTGAACTTTCTCAAGAAATCAAATGTAAAACAAACAGATGATGCTATGGAATCCTCACAACCTCCTGCTGGTAGTCGTGTGCAAGATTCCGGAGACTGCTCAACGAGTATGGATATTCTTGTTCCCGCTGGACTTCATGGTGGTCCACGAACAAGAAACAGTGGCCCTTCCAGTCTTACTGAAAGATGGAGATCAGGTGGACGATGTGACTGTGGTGGCTGGGACCTAGGGTGCCCATTGATAGTACTTAAAAGCAGATCAAGTAACAAAGATCTTTCGCCTGAAACAGCCATACAAGGAGACTGCAAGTTGATTGATTTAGTCATTCAGGTATTTAATTTCTTGATGTGCTTTATCCATTATTGATTTCTGGCAATGCTGTAGGTTTCATGGTGGCCCTAAGCCAAAGATGATTGTAGCACTTTCCTTTTCCATGTCCATAATTGCCAATTCTATATTCTATCGTATAAGCAACAAATGTTCTGATTTCTTCCATGTTCATGGTTAAGGTCACATATTACCTATGAAGATTCTGAACTTTTATCATTTTTTGCTTCAGCATTTGTTTAAATGAGCAATAATGTATGTCCACTTCTTATTTCTGTCCATATGATGTTCTTATAGGAAGTTGTAAGATATATACAATTAAGGAGACAATGTGTTTTTGTTGCATGCAACAGCCAAAATGCAACATTTTGGTAGCTATTCTTTTCCTTGAACAAGTACTGAGATCACTGTGATCCAACTTCAAAATTTCAGGGTTCTGAGAACAGTGCTCCACCCTTGAGGATGGTGAATGTTTATGAAGGCTTGTATTTTGTCAATTTTCAGTCAACACTGTCAGCTTTGCAGTCTTTCTCAATTGCAGTGGCATTTATTCATGCCCATAATCCTGCTCTGCGACCCCAAAGTGTACAGGAGTAAAAGTAAAAAAGATTCAGAATGAGGTTTATTTTAGTTATGTAACTCTTACTGTATCAAAGTACTTTGTAAGTTGATTAAGCATTTACACATTAAGATAGATATTAATTTTTTTGTCTGATCAGTTTGTTCACCTAGCATCAGATTGTCTTCTTATCATTGGTTTTTGGGTCATTCTCTAATGATTGGGATTTTCGATTTTCAGGCAAGAAAAATCATGTAACCTACTCTGTTTGATTGAGTGTACATTTTTTCAATTGGAAAATGTACAATTTTTTGATAAATAGAATTCAAACTGATTGCCTTTATGCCCATTAAGATAGGATTAGAATTGTTCTAATGTTTTCTTTATTAGTTTGCCTTTTGTGATTGGTATCTTGAATTTTCAAATTGACAAGGATAATTTTTTTGCTCCTCTGTTCATGTTTCTTTGCAGTTAAGAACTACAAAAGAATTCAGTTGCCATTGTTACAGTAAATATTGGTTTTGACTTTTTGTTTTGTTCATTATTTTAGTGATAGTACTTTTAACAATCGGTATTCTAATGGACATGAATATGTTAGATCCAGAGTCTTTTAAACAGCCATTATCAAGGTATTATGTTTGGCTAATGTTAGATATGCTATGGTGGTTCCAACTTTGAGTTCAAGGTTCTGAGGAGCATGTGGACCATTCATGGGAGGTAACTCAATTCAAGCATCCTTTATATGTTAATCCTGTTGCTTTTCTCCATGTGATCATATGTTGTTGGAGATATAAAAAGGTCTATTTTGCATTCAATAAGGCGGAATTTTGTAGTGGGTATATAGCCAGTGAATGTGGTTTTAGCTGAATTTCTCTAAATATTATATGTATGAGACATTTGTGATTTGTTCTTTTTTTTTTTCTCTCTCAGGTACTTCTATTTCTAGTATGCTGATAAAGCAATAGTCTTGCAGGTTTCAACAAGTTTGCTTTGCTGTGCCTGTGTCTGCCAACAGGTCCTATTATGATACACATGAACTTGCAATTAAGTGTTAATGTCAATATGGATCATATATTCATATGGTAACACATTGCTCGAATCTACTGACTGAAAAGTCTTCAAATGACAAGATAAGGCAGAAAGCATTGCTTTCGAGTTCCCATGTTTTAGGAGAACCGTCGAAGCTTTTAACTTTAATTTTCAGTTGGGCATATATTATATTCTGTATCATATAGCTTTGTCTTCAATTTATGCTTTGTTTGCATGTAGCTTCTGGGTCTGTTTGGTTGACTTGGTCAATTCAGCTCCAGAACAAGGTTCAACTCAAGTGTTTATGGCAAGTGTAAATCGCTTCTTTTTGATAAAGTATCTTTGATTGTTTATTCTATCTTAATGTTTATGAAAACAATGCGTTCAAGTTAGTTTTGATAGCAGAAAAAACGGCGGGCGATGTGGGACAGTCAAAGGTGGTGCATACGCAAATGTCCTATGCCATCACAGTTCTGACTTCAGATGGTAAACCATCTTCTATGGAGTGATCGAAACCCTATTTAATTCAGCAAATGGGGATAGTAGTAGTACAAAAATGGCAATGCAATAATTTAGTTAGTTTTCAAGTTGATTGGGAATGTGTTTTTATCTAGTCAAGTGCTTAGTAGTTTGCAAACGGTATGACTTGTTTATAAGCATGTACCTTTTTATATTTAATTTTACTGGTTGAACAACATCCATGTAGTAGTTTACAACACCAATGCTAATCTAAAATTCATATATGAGAAAAACAACAATGTAAATGAGAAATTAATCTCTATATTTGAGGGAAGTTATGGCATGTAAGGGAAAGGAAGAAATCACAAAACAAGTAGAAAGTTCTCAAATTTGGTTGACTAAAAGAGAATCTCCGGTGGACCTAGGATCTACCCACAGAATATGACGGATTCATCATTCTTACATGAGTTTCCATCTCTAATTTTCTATTTGTATTGTTAATGGTTTTGAGTTTCTATGAGATAGCACTCTTAAAAAGGGAGGGCTCATTTAAACAAAAACTTAAAGAGGATCTAAGGAAAAAAAAGCATCCTTTTTAACAAATATAGCCACAATTTCAATATCTTTCGACAAAATTATTCAAAAAAAACAAAAACAAAAAACAAAAGAAGTAACCATTTTTTTAATAAATATTAGCAAAATTAGCTATTCTTTTAACTTTTATTTACAATACTAGCTACCTAACTCATATTAAACTTATTAAAAATCTCATTTAGTGTATTGCACTCTCCATCCTATAAATACTGTAAAAATTTTAATAATTAAATTTTAAAAACACATTTCAATTAAAAATTAATTTACTATTCTATTAATGTAATTTTTTAAAAATAAAATTTAAAAATTTTTAATTTATATTATAATCTTACTAAATTTAATATCATATATTGTAAAAAATAATAATAAACAATAAAAATTATAATTTATAGTAAAAAAAATATATTAAATTATATTAACAGAAAAAGTATATTTTATATTACAAATAATTAAATGAAAAATTACTTATAAAAAATTACTAAATAATACAATTAAATATACAAAAACTTTAAATAAAATTGATGCATTTCTTCCAAAACTTAAAAAAATAACAAATATTAATAAAATTAAGAATAACAAATAAAAAAAATAAACATATACAAAAATTCTATAAAATAATTGTTCAATGTATGTTAAACAAACTTTCAAATTATGTTCAAAACTATTTTGTTAAAAGTATGTTTGAAACTGATTCAAAGTATGTTCAGAATTAGAAAATATCAAAGCAAAATACCAAAAAACAAAAGGAAAAAAAAATCCCAACGCCCAAACAAGACTTAAATCTAATAAATTTATAATTCAAAAATATGTTCAAAGTGTGTTAAACAAATGTTTAAAGTATGTTCAGAACTAAAATATGTTCAAAACTTACTCAAATGATGGTCAGAGTTAAAAAATCAAGAAAATACAAGAATCAAAGCATCTAAATGACCTCAATTTTAGCAAAAATAACCATCCAACAATAGTAACACCTAAAAACATCATAAATCCATCAAAAAACAACAAACTCAAAATAAGTTTAAATAGTGTTCAACTTATGTTCAAAACAAGTTAAAACAATTTTAAGACAAACTAAAATAACTAAACATGTCTTACTTCCAATTTATCAACACTGAGCTCCTTAGTTTGACTATGTTCGAAACAGGTTAAAATTACGTTCAAAATAAGTTCATACCATGTTCAACTTATGATCAAAACAAGTCCAAATAGTGTTTAACTCATGTTAAAAATAAAACTAACTACAAATAGCATATGCACTACAATACCAAGAATCAACATTAAATCAATATGAACTAAAAAGACCAATATAAATCTAAAATTTAAAAAATAAGAGTTATGAAATTTATATATCATAAAAAAGGATATTAACGAAAAAAAATCCAATGTTCAAATGATGTTTAAAACCTATTGAATGGATGTTTAAATGAAAATTTAAAAATCAACCTACACAGCTTAAAAAAACTACTAATTTCAAGACAAACTGAAATAACTAAACATGTCTTACTTCCTATTTATCAACATTGAGCTCGTTAGCTTGATTATGTTCGAAACAGGTTAAAATTATGTTCAAAACGAGTTCAAACAGAATTCAATTCATGTATTCCCCCCATGCTATTTATACTTCAAAGAGAAAATAATAATTTTAAGATTTATAGGCAGCAGTGCAGTGAATAATTAATTCTAGCTAATTTGAGAATAAATAAAAGTCTTTTCAGAAGATCAAACACATAATTTTATAGTAAATTAGATGAGATAAGGTGCTCAAGTATGAAATTACACAATTTTATATGATAATTAGACAATTAGTTGAATATATATTTTATTTAGATTCAATACTATATTGCTATGGAACATCAATATGTTCATGGTAAAAGCAATCAATAAGAAGAAAAGTATATCCTATATTATTTTCATCAAAGAATTAAGAATGTACTACCCCACAAGTTTAAACAGGTTTAGATAAAAAGTAAATAAGCTGAAGTGTAATCTTATTTCCACTAAAAGGATTAATTGTGACTTCATCGGAATCTTACCGACTCATGTAAACCATTAAGTCTAAAGTTAGACTCACATGTATGGTCAATCTTATTGTAAACAATGCAATTATTATATGAAGAAATAACTAAACAAGATGGTAAAATGGTAGACTCACATTCTCAAAAATTGGTTGTGATTTATAATATAGTGGTTGACTACCACGGAGAAGAGTTGAATAAAACTCCTACAAAACATGATTCATATTCCATTATTAAATAAGCTAGATGAAATCAAAAGGGTAAAATAAAAAGTGAAGTTGAAAATTACTTTTATGTTACTTGGTATTGGATTTGACTCCAACAAATACTTTGACCTGATTCTGTTATCAAAAGCAGTCACCTGCAGGACAAAAAAGAGTAACTCTTAGCAATCTAAACCTTGAAGGGGAAGAGAAAATGAAATATTGCATCCACAATAACTAAGTGTAAGTTTTCTTACTTTTAGGATCCACCAACCATAGCCACGTGAGTTATTGACTCTATTACTCTAGGTGACTAGCAGCCCACATGGTGTCACTAAGATTTCCCGCATGATCTGTACCTATGTACAGTCAGCCGATACTTTGGATCCATACCTACCCATACCCTTCTACACATACATGCCCATACCTAGACCTTACTTTCCACCGTTGGCAAACAGTGGAAGGAACTACGATATCAACCCCTCTAAGCCATGGATGAAGACAAGCTAACTCATAAGCTTACACAAAGTAAAGTCACAGCTGAAAAATGAAAAGTGGAAGTTGTCATGCCAATGGAGAACTAACGATGGTGTTTTTAACATCTTCATTTTGAGTGGATTTCAATCCATATCCATTCAATAGCTACATATGCTATCCATTATACAATTCATAAAAAATAAAATAAAATAAAAACCAATATAACAAGTCATCAAAATAGCCTAATATTTTTTAAATTTTGGTTCATTGACCAATAAATATAGAAGTATGAATTTGAATAAGTAATGAGCAAAGGCAATTTAATTAAATATTGAAAGTGGAAGGAAAATAATAAACAAATGCTTTAAAGTTCTCCTTCTGTGGTGCTAATATTAAAACATTTAGTTTGATTAACTAAAACAAGTTAAGAATTCTATTTAACAAGAAACAAAAATTCTAAGATTATGTATAAAAAATATTAGAAAAGGATGAGAAAGATGGAGCATACCATTTTGGATGGCAGTTGTAACTTTAGAACATAGTTTTTATTAAAAATGGTCGACAAAATATGAAGAAAGCATTTAGTCTTCCTTGTATATGGAGATGATACCCTATGATAGGCACAGTAAAAGCGAACATTAAAATTGAAAATGACAATGAGATCCTTAAACTCGAAGCAAGTTGCCGAAACAAAAAACCATACATACCTACAGCCTCCAACAATATTTCCTCCATGGTCACAGTGTCTTTGAACACAAAATTCCCATCTTAAATCGAGCTAACAAATTGAACCGTAAGTAATGATTTCGAATTTCACTCGATTGAGAAGGACTATGAATCGATCTTTTCTATCCATCTCTCAAACTGGCAGCCTTCAGTATCAGAGTTGACTTCCATGAGGAAGAAATTGAAGGTTTGTGATGAAGTTCAGATCGCTGATTTGAATCTAGTAACGTTGCAAGAATGACAGAGTGCTGCTAGAGAGATTTGCTGCCATTATCAACCTCATTCGAAATCCAACTACAAGTTCATATCGAGAGTTTTGATCTACTCAAATCATTGGTTTCCAGCTCGCATGAAAATAACTTTTGATTTTAATTTGAAATCTCTCTTCGAATTTGAATCAAACAATGAAAATCTCATTGTCAAGCAAAATGAGTTGATCGATTTGAAAAGGCATAGAAAATTAAAAAAAGATGATGAATTAATGTTAAGGTGTGGTATAAAAACAAGGAAAAGAAATCTTCAAAACAGAAGACTCTCGAATATGAAGTGAAAGAAGCTATATTTTGGTCAAACCGTAAGAACTCAAAGCACTCCCACGATGGCAGTTTTATGTTTCTCTGGTTGAACTTTCGTTGGAAAAATAAAAAACATAAACGCAAGTGGAGATCTGAGGAAGATAAGCTGAGTCTCTGAGAGGAAGAATGAGATGACCACATATGATTGATAAATGATAAAAAAAAACTAAAATGGCCTATTTTTATTAACAAAAGTTAAAAGATGCTAGTTTTGCGTTTTTCCCAAATTTAAAATGGGATATACTACATCCGGTTTTTTGGATTTTTTACATTTTTCTTTTTTGGTGTGATTTTGGATTATTTACATTTCCATTATAGTAAGTTTTGTAATTGTTTATTATTATTTCTTTATTGATATTGGTAAAAAAGTAAATTTTTTAGAAGGTTAGTAATTGTTTATTATTATTTTTATTTTGGTATTGGTGAAAAGTTGATTTTATTATTTTTTTCCCTGTTCTTAATTTTATTACGAGAGAAAAAAATCTATAATATAGCAATTGTTGGGAAGACTACCTATCCAAAAACTGTAAAACAAATTACCCATAGCCCATCTAGATATTTGATTTTATTGGTATTGGTGAAAAATTGATTTTATTAGTATTAGTGAAAAGCAAATGTAAAGAAATGAAAAAATCGGAGGTAGTATTTAAAAGACATTATAATTAGGAAAATTTATAAAAACATCCCTAGGTTTAGCATGTCCTACATTTTTATCCCTGGTTTTTTTGAAATAGAATAAAACATTCTTGAGTTTTAATTCCGTAGACAATAAGCTCCCTCTGTCTATTTTTTCTGTTAAAATAACAGTTTAAGGATTAAAATGTAATTTTTTGGGCTCTTTTGAAAAAATTCAAGATATAAAGGACTGATTTGTAATTTAACTCTTTCTTCAACCGCTGACTCCCCACAGTCGCCAAACCACCATTTCCGGGCTCCATCCATTGCCCTTATCCTTCTCTTTCCGCTTCTCAGTTTATCCACCTTTGGTTTTCGTTTTAAGAGAAAGGTTATCGAAAACATAAAATCGAAAAAGAAAATCGCTAGTCTCTACGTTTCAAGTTTTTGTTTCTTTTCGATTTTTGTTTTTATTTTGAAATTTATTTTCATCACAACTTGAGATTTCGTTTCTTAGATCGATTTTCATTGCATCTTGAGATTTCATTTCTGAAATCAATTTTCGTTTTTGGTTCAGTGTTAGAGCAAATTAAAAATAACGGTAGACAGAAGGGAGCGATTTTTGTTTTTGTTTTGAGAGAGAGGAGATCGAGCGATTTTGATTTTCAGATTGATATATTTAAGAGTAAACCAAAGGTGGATGAACTGAGATGAAGAAAGGGAAGGATGAGGGCGGTGGAGGGCGGTCGGAAATGGTGGTTCCACGCTTGGCCGGATAATGGTGGTCTGGCGGCTGTGGGAAGTTAGAGGTTGAAGAAAGGGTTAAATTATAAATCAGTCATTCATTTCTTGAGTTTTTAGAAAATGGCCCGTAAAATTACATTTTGATCATTAAACTGTTATTTTAATAGAAAAAAATAGACAGAGGGAGTTTATTGTCTACGGAATTAAAACTCATGAATATTTTATTCTATTTCAAAAAAATCAAGGAGAAGAATGTAGGATATGCTAAAATTTAGGGATGTTTTTGTAAATTTTCCTTATAATTATCGTCCGAAATTGAGGTGGGGAAAGAAACTAAAAAAGAAGCCCCTTTCTGCAATTTTCTGTAATGTAATATTTAGGCCCAAAAACATTAATGGCCTAACAATCGGGTTAGTGGTACCAAAACGACATTACACAAAAAGGCCAGGGAGTGAACTGGAATCACAAAAGAGAAACATTCATACAGACGAAAACCCTAGGTCAAGAGCCGTCTATATAAAATCTCAAAACCCTAATTGCAATCTTCGTTTTCCCTTCAGCAGTCGAAAATGTCGAAGCGAGGTAAGTCTTCTCATTCTCCTCCTTCCTTCGTTACTATTTTCTCGAGAAAATGAAGTACGAAAAGTAACTCTAATGGATCCAACTCCTTTAACGTTTGATTATTTTCTTTGAAAGCAAGATATCTTACTTCGTCTGTCATTGTTTTCTGGTCGTTATAGGACGCGGAGGATCGGCAGGTAACAAATTCAGGATGTCACTGGGTCTGCCAGTCGCAGCCACAGTGAACTGTGCTGATAACACTGGTGCTAAGAACCTTTACATCATTTCTGTGAAAGGAATTAAGGGTCGTTTGAACCGTTTGCCTTCTGCTTGTGTTGGTGATATGGTAATGGCCACTGTCAAGAAGGGAAAGCCTGATCTCAGGAAGAAGGTTATGCCCGCTGTCATTGTCAGGCAGCGCAAGCCATGGCGCAGAAAGGATGGAGTCTACATGTACTTTGAAGGTTATTTTCTAACCACTACTATTTTGTGTATTGGGTATAATATTGCTTGCTGGGTTGGCGTAAAAAAAAATAATGCTTGCCAACATTGCTTCTATTTTAGCAGTTTTGTGTATAAAGTGTGATTGAATGCTTCCTATTAGTGTCAATTTTGTTGATAACGTCTTTCTTTAGTGGCTAGCTTGAAAGTGAAGCTGTGACATGATATGTTTTTTCCTGAATGAAACACTATTGTTGCTTTTAACTTGTATTTATGATGGTTATATTGCGTGTAAGGAGCAGCATGGTTTGTTATTGAGTTGCATGAGTCATTTTGATTAGTAGATTCGTCATAAATAGGATAATGTGGTAGAAACTATAAATAGTTCAATTCTGCTAGGAAAATAATACAATATAGATGTAGAAGTGCTGGTTTAAGTGGTGTCGTGATGTGTGCATATAGTTTGTGTACTTACTATGATAAGATACTTCATGAGACCAGCAAAATTGACCAACATGGTCGAATGTTTATCAAGTGGGTTATCTGTATTGTAGAATCTCACTTTTTGCAATTCGATACACTTTATCAAGTTGCCTGCTCTATTTTCCCTTTGTATTTTTTGCTAACATGTTAATTATCCTTGCATGCATTGCTGGTGATGTGGTGTTGAGGGTTTTTTGGTTTCTCCACACCTCCCATACCCAGCAATATTGTACTTCCAACCTTACCCCTAATTTGGATGGTAAATTTATTATCATCCCTGCGAAGGTTGGGATATGCAGAACTCTTAGCCTTTCTTCCCTACAATTTTATTCTGTGTTTATCATTTCTGTATATATCTACTTATTTAGGCATGAATTTTCAACAAGCGTCATGCAGGTAAATTATAATGTGTGATATTCAAGAGATATTTGCTGATAGATATTAGCTGATGATGTTAGATCTCATACTTCCAGACATAAGTCATGTATCCTCCAGAAGATGCCATGGTTGATACAGTTACACGTCTGGAAAATCAACTGTGTTCCTCGTTACAGATATGCCTAGGCAATCGATGCTCATATCTGCTCCATTTGAACTCTACATTTTTATTGATTGATAATTTTGTCTTCAAACAGTTTTGATCAAAGTGTCAAGTTTTTCTGCATATTGAATGCGAGTTTTTTGCTAGTCTTTTAGGATGATAATTTTTAATTTTTAAGTTTTTCTGCATATTGTGTATTTAGTTTCTGACTCAGTCAGTACTTTGTATTTGCAGATAATGCTGGTGTTATCGTGAACCCTAAAGGTGAAATGAAAGGTACAGCCTCGCTGAAAATAATCAGGATTATCTATTATTATATTACCACTGGCTAGTGTAATTGGAAATAAAATCCTGATTAATCTCTTCTATAGTTTTATGCTCTATTCAGCTTTTGATATTTTGTATTGTTCTTCAATCTGAGTGAGTGATTACTGTGTTATTTCAGGATCTGCAATTACTGGTCCAATCGGAAAGGAGTGCGCTGATCTGTGGCCAAGGATTGCAAGTGCAGCTAATGCTATAGTATAAGAGTTTGACCCTCTAGTTTGGAATCCATATCGTAAGAGTTTCCTGTCAGACTTTATTTAGGAAGTCTCTTTTTGAACTAAAGCAAATTTTGTTTGTGGATTTTGGTTGTAATGACGAGGAGTTTATGCAGTAAAAAAATGTTGATTTTGTTTCTGAAATTCTCAATTCAATGCTCCATCGCCATTGTTTCCTTTATGCATTTTTTTACCAATTCCTTTATATGCATTTTAAAAAAAATATTATTGTACATTTTTTGTGTTGGCACCAGTAGTAAAGACCTGACCTGCGTTCGTGCCTTTGGTGTTAGGGGTGAGCAAAATTATTAGGGTAAATCGCGGCTAGAGCATATTTCAGCTGAATTGAATTAACCGAACTCTTTTACATACTTACTAAAACCTAATTTATGATTTACATTACTTCTGAATTCTCATTTTGCTCTGTCCGCCTCTCTCTCTCATTTGTTTATGCACCAGAGGCAGCGGAGAAGTTGCGGGTTGCAAAACTACTAAACTCCTCTGCTTCCAGGAGTTAAAGTTACTAAATCCTTCCTTATTCTGTTATTTTTTTTTCTGTATTGGCTTGAGAATTGAAAAATATTTGCAAAAATTTGTATGAGCAAATTGGGTAATTTCATGGTACATGGTTAATCCCAGAGAAATACAAATTAGATTTTCTATTTAATTGCACAAAAATTTAACATACAATTTGCATTTGACTGGATGGTAACGAAGACGAAATTAAACTTTGGATTTATATGAATAATTGATGTTTTTATTTCACTTAGGAAAGACTATCAATTTTGAATAATTGAAATATCCATTGTAAAGAAACAAAAAGCCATACTTGTGAAAATTGGTGAGGTTAAACAGGTAAATTCGAAAATCATTGTCTAATTCGGCTAAACTATGTTATTCGGCTAATTTGGACAAAGAAAAAAGATCTACAAAAAAATTATCCGATATGGCAGAATGTTCACTCTTATTTGTCGTGGATGCCAGTTTTTCCATGAAATAAAGATAAAGGTAACGAGTACGTTAACAAACTGAACCAATATAGGAAATATGGAACCTTCAGAGGCTGAACCAGAAGCCCTCTTACTAGAGACCAGACAGACCAAAAAGGTCCGGAAAAGGGAAGACGACAATGCCACCGCTGCTAATAACGCCTGGGCAGCAGGTAGTACATCTTTCAGGGACAAGGTATTGTTTGGTACCGGGGATTTGGAAGATCCTTTCTTCATTGGAGATGACCCTTTGGAAGAGAATGATGTGGTATTTTCCAAGACTACTCGCAGCTTCCAGGTAGATCTGTCTAAGGAGTTTGAGGAGAAAATATCGAAGCCGTGGTTGAATACAGTAGTGGTTAAGCTACTCGGCAAGTCAATCGGTTATAGAACGATGAGTACCCGGCTGGAGAGCATTTGGAAGCCATTAGGGAAATACACAATGATTGATTTGGAAAATGACTTCTTCTTGGTAAGATTTGCTAAAGAAGAGGATTGTCAAAAGGTGTTGTGTGAAGGACCATGGGTCATACTAGAGGCATATCTCACGGTGCAGAGATGGCACCCATATTTTACAGCAACTAACACCAAACTTTCGCATGTGGTAGCATGGATTAGGTTTCCTGCCATGCCTATCCAATACTATCACTCGGGTTTGTTGGAAGCCATCGGTAATCAGATCGGGAAGGTCATCAAAGTGGACTATAACACTGTCTCAGCTTCAAGAGGTCGATTTGCTCGACTAGCGATCGAACTGGACCTTAACCAGCCACTGATTTCATCTTTTGAAATTGCAGGTGTTCAACAGAAAGTTGAGTATGAAAACTTACCGTCAATTTGCTTCGCCTGCGGTTTGGTTGGTCACTTCTCCGATAAGTGTCCTTCTCACCATACCCGAAGTGATGAGGAGGAGACTCCGGTAGCTTCTCCGGCTGTTCCCAGGCCCTCCAATGATTTGCCGAAAGGTCCTACTACCTGTCCCACTGAGGAGACATGGTCTGAACTAGGACCATGGATGCACGCCAAGAAAGCAACTAGGAAACCACGCCGACCAGCTGAAATAGACAGAGACCATGAAAAGCAACAAAAATCACAAATCGGGAAAGGGATAGGAGGGAATAAAGGGATTGGAGGGAATAAAGGCACACGATTTGATTCCCTAGCAACTTTGGCAGAGGATGTCGAGCACGAGATAGGCGAAAATAGGGATCCCAATATAGTGATTGAGGAACCTCTCACCAGAAATTCAAGACCACTCATCTCTACTCCCAAACAGAAGCTGACCCAGCCCAGAACCTCCAAGACACCAAAGCCCAAACAGAAAAACCCTCTAAGCCACACCAAGCAACATTCAATCCCATCTGTCTCACCTACGTCCACGTTGGATTTCACTTTTAACTTTGGTTCATCCTCGTCCAATAATAACCCAGATTCTCTAATCTCCCCTAAGACCTCAAGCACCCCAACTATAGTCTCAAAGTCAGATAAAAACAAAGACATACATACCCACACATCCATTTCCATTCATAAAGACTCACCTCCACTGGGACTAGTCATGTCTGATTCCAAATCTGAACCTCCGGATGAGGATATGATGCCCCAACAAGAATCCGACCGGAATACCCTTTTGGAATCTACTTGTCTCCCATCCAACCCAGATCCTTCGAAACACTCCTCTAGTGTATCATCTGAAGGAACGTTGCATTTAGAGGGCCTCCTCATGGAGGAATAGGTGATCCCACCTGTTTTGCTTATTACCCATGATCAAATACAAACAAAAAATTTTATTTTGGAATTGCCAAGGAGCGGGCAGTAGGAGATTTTTGAGTACTATCAAGTTCTGGATAAAGGAATATAGACCAATGTTGCTTTTTATCTTTGAGCCTAGAATTAGTGGTTTGAGAGCTGAAGAAGTGATTCGGAGATTAGGCTATCCTCAATCGCATCGCATCGAAGCTATAGGATTCTCTGGTAGAATCTGGGCTTGTTGGGATCCTATTTTCCTTCATTTTCAGATTGTCTGTCAGCACTTCCAATTCCTACACTCTTACATGGAGGTCAAAGGAAGCCATGCATTCCATGTCACAGCCGTCTATGGTAGTCCAAACCAAAGGG
>CATIWJ010195539.1:0-24323 GCA_949640765.1 Croton laevigatus
AAAACTCCTGTACAGGTGAACAAATGGAAGTGAGATAATGAAGTAAAATGGTAGTAGGGTGAATAAACAGGCATAACTACGGGTTATGGCCTATAAAATGGAAAATGGGCGTACAGTCTAGAGGGCTTACGCAACGTATTGGCGTATAGTCTAGAGGGCTTGCGCAATACTAAGAAAAGTATCGCCGACTGTCTAAATGGCTTTGTGGGATACAAATGAAATAACATTCGCGTTATAGTCTAAAGGGCTATACGGAATGCAACCCTTAAACTTATTCTGGAATCCAGTATGACCAGTGGAGTAAAAATGAAATAATTTATTAAATGTGCTCAATGATTTGAGATAAATGGAAATTTTACTATAGCATTATTTTTGTTAAATATCTACTGCATTATATGATTGTTTTAGATTTAATTTCTCTAAATGAATTTTATCAACTGCAGTTAAAGACTGCTGCTTTATAAGTAGTTTGTAAAATGTTTTTTGTAAACAAACTATATTTATTGTAACCACTGAGCATGGAGTTGCTTAGCTAGTTATTTTTGTAACTCGCAGGTCTGTAGATAGAAGAAATTGAATAGCAGCATGATCTTGGTCTACTCCTAGAAGTCAAGCGATGGTATAACTTCTAGTTTTATTTAGTTTGGCATGTACTGGATATTGAGTATTATTTGATATGGATAAATATTGTAAAATAGTCAGTACCAGATAAATGATTAAGATAATTGTAATGTAATAGCGAAATGTAAAAAAAAAATTTATAAGCAGTAATGGATGTTAGTCGGTACTGTAACACTTCAGTCTGATTTATTCGTAAGTTGGATTTGGGGTGTTACAATTTGAGCCCCGACCATATCAACCCGAATTACCCGACATCAAACCAAAATAAAAAATAATACTCAATAATATATCAATCTTAGAAGTCGGATGTTTAAGAAATCAAACCAAAATATCCATTCCAGAAATACTAATCTGCTACTGAAATTATTCAGAATACAAGAATGATAAGCTCAAAACAAACAACAAATCCATACACCTAAATAAATTATAAACACACAGAATAAATCCAAAAGATTACCAAAAAATCTAAGCTTTAGATCTATAATTTACAAATTCAAGATCCAAACACAACCCATCATTCGAAATCACAATCCAACAAAAAATCAACAATCTTTTTTAATTCACCTAAAAAATTTAATACCCACAATCAATTAACATATAATTAAAGCATAAAACCCCAAATCCTAACCTCAGGAATCGAGCTAAGATGGGTTTTCCTCTGAGAAGAAGATACAGTAAGAGGATCTTGACACAGTTAGCTAGCGAAGAACAAGCTCGATGAAGATGAGAAACCATTAACTTTCTCAAGAAGCTTAAATGTATTACAGATGGGTCTTAGAGCTTTAACGGGTGAAAGGTTTTGTGTACCTGATAAATAACTGACATTTGGCTGCAAAGAAAAGAAGAGAAATGAGATTGATAGTAGAGGAAAAAGGAGACTAAAAGAGTGATTGGTTGCTGAGAAAATAAGGGGAAAAAGAGAAGAGAAGGAGAAGCTGCCATTGATACTGACGAAGAAGAAGAAGATGAAGAAGAAGAAGAGAGGGGCAGCGGTGGTAGCGGAGAGAAGAGAAGAGAAGAGAAAGGGAAAGAAGAAGGAATGGGGCGGCTGGAATGGAAAAGATGAAGGAAGGATTAGGTTTAGTGTAGTTGGTTGGGTTGGGTCGGTTCTTCATCGGGTTAAGCCAAAAATCCAAACAACCCAAAAATTTTCAATTCTCCAATCCGAACCGACCCGTCTAACCCAATTAAACCGAACCGATCAGCTCGGTTCAATCGGGTAATTCAGGCGGTTCGGTTTTTGCACACCCCTACTTTTGTAGTTACATCAAATAGGCTAGGATCATTTGAACAAAGAGAGCTCTTCCCTCTTGCTAGCAGCTTCATCCGAACTGTGATTGACTATCAACAGAACATTAATTTACTCCAAATTGATTTGTCAGCTCAACTCAACTATGTCAGCGCATCAAATGTACCTCTCATTTTTGTTGGAACGAAATTGTTATTTAACTTTTATTGAACCCCAAAATTGGGGTTAAATACGTTTATGAGAAGAGGCTCCTATAATTAGAAACTAACAAGTTAAATATGTGTGGTTTGGGCTGTAGGAGAATGGGTGGCCGAATGTCAAGTTTCATATGCAACAAAAGAGGAATACCAAAGATTTGGAACAGTCCAACACTAGACCTATTCAAGCATGCAAGTTTTGGATGGGCTTACTGGACTTTAAACAATGTGAGAAAACATTGGAGCTTAAAATGGATGATCAACCATGGGTACATCAAGCTTTAGATGCCACTGCGAGCAGCAATCGATGGTCTGTGTTAAATTAGTGGCTTGAATAGTAGGCTTGGTAATTTACCATCTCAGTTTGAGTCATGGAACAATGGGCACATGGATCAGTAGTCTTCAGGAGACTCATTTTTCTATCCCTCTGCCAATAAAATTTTCAAATTGTTGGTAGTGACTGTCTCCCGATGTGTGGGTTACAAAATTCACTGTTGGAATTCTTGCTGCTGCATATACGTGTCATAATAATTGAGAGTTTGGAATGCCGCATGTTCCAACTAGTATTCTCATCTCTATCCTTTTAGATGTGGACTGGTATCTGAAACTCGGAAAAAAATGTTATAATGGAAAACATGCCTCTCAAATTCTAATGAAGAATGCCTCGTAATATCAATCTGAGTATTTGATTTCCATACAAAATAAATTATGTATTTCGAATTACCTTAAGAAAAATACGAAGATCTATTAATAAAATATGTCTGAGACAAAATGCAAAAATTTTTCGACGAAAAGTAATGGTAAACCATAAAAAGCAAGAATAAATTTTAAAATAGAGAAGAGAAAAGATGGCTGGTTTTTTAAAAAAAAAAAAAACTTAAAAATTTGTGAGTTTTTTTTTTAGGAAAAATTTGCGAGTTAATGCACCATGTAAGCGAGGATTAACCAAATTCATCATTTTCCCTCTGGTTAAAAAAAAGAGGAGTAATTATATAATACCTTCGAGGCACAAAGTCAGCAAGCTGACTAATTACAACCGACCAATGATTGTTTCACGCATATAGGCCACTTGCCACATGGATTAAATCATACACATTAACTATTAAACCCTCACGTGAACTCTTGGACAGCTGTAAGTCGATATTGAAATATCGACAAAACTGGAAGAAGGAAAGAACGTAAGGATTTCTAATTTTGATCGCCAAACACTGGAATTTTGAAGGGGAAAAAGGAATTAGTTTCGGCCGATTTAATTTTCAGCCAATTCAGAAGGAGAAAATCTGATTGAGCACTGCAAAAAAAAAAGAATTGGATAGAGTAAAGCCAAATCAATTTTCACATAGGATGAGAGAAACGATTTTATTGCATACAAGGCAGAATAGTTCGTAAAGTTTCCCTTTCACATTTAATTTGCCATTCCATTATTCTCTTTATCCATTATCAAATGATTGCAATCAGCTGCTATTTGCTCAAATTCTCCCTTAAAAGGGCAACTCTATCGAAAAATTTGTTTCCCAGAAAAACATGAACTGTTTGTGCAGGCACCACAAATTCTCTCTTTAGCAAAACGTAATTGAAATCAAAACAACATCAAACCAAAATTGAAACCCAAATATTAACCAAACAAATTGGAAAAGCAAATTGAAACCCAGAGTGTCGATGAAAACCCCTCATTTAAGCAAAACGAAATTTAAAAAAAAAAAATAAAAGGAACGATGATCTGAAACGAAAACAAAATTAAATTAGAAAAAAAAAAACAAAAAGGGATTACGAAATGGTAAGAAATCATTCGATTGCTATCAGAACCAAAAAAAAAAAAAGGATAATCGTTCGATTGAAAAAAGAACCAAAAAGAAATAGTTTTTCTATTGAAAGCAGAACAATTTCAAACTGAGACGAAAACGAAACGGCAAGGAATTCGATTGGTAGCAGATCGAAGATGAAAAGAAAGATAATCATTCCAAAAAGAAAAGAAATAGAAGCCAAAAAAAAAATTCAATTAAAAGAAGGAAGATGAGATCTAGCTGATTGAAAGCAAAACGAAAACGACGGGAGGAAAGGGCAAAAGAAGATATCAGGTGCCCTTCCTTTTTTAATTCCTGAGATGTAATTATAAGTCAGGTGTATAACAATCATTGGCTTGTTGTAATTAGTCAGCTTGCTGACCTGGTGACTCGGAGGTAGATCTCGAGAGGGATCATCTTCTTCCCTTTAACATGGTTACATTGTACTTAAAAATATTCCTCAGAATTCTTAGCACAAACAGTCTAGTAAATACTTACTCCATTGTCATGATTCTGATTGTTAGAATTTTTGAGAGGGTGGAAAGATGGAAAATGATAATATTTTTTGCCCTAAATTCATCAAACTAATATGCCTGCTTATAAGCTGACAAGAAAATACATTGAGATAAAAATCAAATCACAATCAAAAATATTTCTACTAATAAAAAAAAACTATTCATTTTGAATTAACCCAACACCTTTCAGTCCAGAGGCATCCGACAACTTCCAGCAAACCTCCAAACTGATCGGATGAAGTGGATATGAATATGAATTTTCTTTAGATGAATATGAATATATGATTATTGCTTTAGAGCAAATATTGGTTTTGTTTTCTGGGAAAAAAAGATATTGGTCTTGTTTTGTCTCAAATTTGAAAAACATAGAGCGCAGGCAGAGGTTGACTTAATGGTTTCGCTGCTTTCTCCTCGGCATCCATCCACTTCCAACTCTGGGTTTGTTCTCCTCCACAGATACCTCTGCTGGTTCTTTCTCCTCCACCCACTCTTGTTACGGCTCCACCAATGTATTGAATTATATGGACTTTGCAGTTTTATTCTGCCTTTACACATATGTTGAATTGAATTCCAATATTTTTGTCTATAATGCGTTGATTAGAGAATTTTTCCAATGCCATCACCCAATTCAAGCCCTTTAATTTTATAATCACATGGTCATTTTCATCTTTAAAGCTTGCCGTTCATCAACCCAAAAAATGTTTGGGGAAGCTGGTTCATGATCACATCGGGAGATATGGGTTTGAATTGCGCGGTTCAAAGTGTTATGGGCTAGGCCAATATGTTTGAAAAAAAAAAAAATTGAAAAAGAAGAAGCAAATTGTATGGGGTGGAAGTTATCAAATTGAATTTGATAATTGACAACTAGGAAATTGTAATATAAATAAAAAAAGAAGGAAGATGAAAAACAAATTTGAATTTCGGCAGGTTTCTTCACGTGGGTAACTTGGTGGGCTTTTCAAGTTGACAATGTATAAATTGCAGCCGGCAAACAACTTCAAAGAGTTGGCTTTGAAGACGGTTTACATCTCCTATAAATAGGAGATAAAGCTGCTCATTTGAGTTTGAGCACACACCAAAAATCACTTTAAGTATTTATATTAGAAATTAGAGATAGTCTCTTAGAGTTTCTTGGAGAATAAATATTTTTGGGTGTTTTGGTTGTTGGTTAGAAAAATATTTTATATTTGTGGTTGTAACAATTTGTCGCATAGTAAATATTTTTCTTGATTGTTACTACCTCCGTTTTTATGATATGTTTACATTTCCGTTTTTAGGTTGTTTTTTGAGTTGTTTACATTTCCATTTATAGTAAGTTTTGTAATTGTTTATTATTATTATTTTTATTGGTATTGGTGAAAAAGTAAGTTTTTAAAGGGTTAATTGTTGTTTATTATTATTTCTATATTGGTATTGGTGAAAAGTGGATTTGTATTAGTATTGGTGAAATAGTAAATGTAAAGAAATGAAAAAAACAGAGGTAGTATTAGGCAACGACCGTGGTTTTTCAGGAGTTTTCGATGTTAAATTATTGTATTTTTATTCTTTTTAAGTTTTTCATCTATTATTTTTATTTTCTCATTTATTCTTGCTGAAAGGCAGTACGAAGGACGATAAATAGTGATATTTTTCCAACACAAAGTTCAAACTTGTAGGTTTTATTTTTATAACGGAATGAGCAGAAATTGAAATAGCCGTCAAGTTGTTTGATGAAATGCCTCAAAGAGATACCTTTGCTTGGACTACTATGGTTTCTGGTCTTGCTCCATCTGGAGGTTTGAGTCTGTCATAGTTTTTACTGAGATGATAAGACATGGAATTAGTCCAACTTCGAATGGAACAAGTCCTGTATCTGTGTGATATGAGCTTGTGTAAAGATATTAAAAAGTATCTGCCAATATCACAAATGTCTGGTTTGCAAATTAAAGTTTTGGCGCCAAAGTTTATATTGCAGAGGAGAGAGCAGTGCCTGTGCATGTGTGACTGTTTGGTGGTGAGTTGTCAATTTGCTGTATCTTTCTCTTCCCCGTAAGCTGTAGCTTTGTTGTTTTAGAAAGCTTTCAAAAGCCATTGATGCATGGTCCATGCACTATCTCATAAGCCCGCAGCAGTTAATATTTTCTGAATATAAGTAGCTCTGCTGGTACATGAACATAGTAGTATTTTAGAGTGAATTTGAACTGGAAGAAAAACAAGAAGCAATCCGGTACAATTTTTTTTTTTTTTACCATGAATTTAGCAATCCGTTACATTGTGTTGATGCTGTAATGTAAGTGCTCTGCTATGGGAAAGAGGAAGGTAAGCATTACAAGTAGGTGGGTAGGAAGGTTAGTGATCAGTAGACGTTACCAAGAATAGCCAGGCCAAACCAAGGTTTTTATGGGAGCACGTAAGTTGTAGATAAAGCTTACATAGAAATCCTAATTTGAATAATTAGGCTACAGTTGCGTTTGAAGTTCAAAATATGGCAAAACTATAACAGATTACATAGTTCAGGAATAAGGATAGTCGGATATATTAAGCTGACTTTGTGGACTAAAGTTCTCATTTTGTTTTGCTACTATAAGATTTAATTATGGATTAGACAATCAAAAAATACAAGCTTAATATTAAAATGCACATAAAAAAAATGCACTTATTTCACTTCTTTCAGAACTAGGTGTTCTGCATGTGTGTTTTACAGTTTAGGAGGGATTTATTACAATTTGTTCTTCTTTTTTTTTTTTTTTTGAGAGTCAAACCCAAGTCTTCCTTTGGAAGTGCGTTTATGCACATAGTTTATATTCCTAATTCTGGAGATTCAGATTGCCTTCCATTTAACTTGTGAGATTTCATGGGTCCATTTCTCACGTGCTCTAAATTCTAAATCATGATTTATAAATATAGAAACCAAAAAGCTAAATAAGAAGAAGAAGAAGAACACAAAAATGGCTATCTACTCACTAAGACATCTACTCTCTTTAGCTGCTGTATTTGCTATAATGGTATCTGTCTCCAGTGGGAGACCAATGAAACCTAGCTTTAAAATAAAAGCAGTGAATCTTGGAGGTTGGCTTGTTACAGAAGGATGGATTAAGCCTTCTCTTTTCGATGGCATTCCCAACAAAGATTTCTTGGTTTGTTCTTCATCTCTTTATAAATATTCATTTCTTTGAAGAATATGGATATTCTTACATATCTGTTAGATGTTGTTGTTTTGGTCTTTATCTTATCATATTTTCTAATTTCTTGTTTAATTCTGGAAGGACGGAACTGCACTTCAGTTTAAATCAGCTACCATTGGGAAGTATCTTTGCGCTAAGTTAGGCGGTGGAAGTGTAATGGTTGCAGATCAGACCTCTGCCTCAGATTGGGCAACATTTAAAGTAATTAAGTTGCTCTCTCTCTTTTTTACTATTTCTGCATTAGATTGATGACTTGAGTGATAGGGTTTCTAATTGAAGTTATGGAGAATCAATGCTACCAATTTCAACTTGAGGGTATTTAACAAACAATTTATGGGATTGGACAAACACGGGAATGGGACTAGTGTTGTAGCAGTATCCAACACAGCAGGAAGATTAGAGACATTTGAGATTGTTAGAAACCCAAAAGATGATACCCATGTTAGAATCAAAGCTTCTAATGGATTCTTCTTGCAGGTGATTTGATCATTCTGTTGTTATTTTTTGCATATCTAAAGGATGAGCTTTTGCCTTCCCAATATCCATATTTACATTGGCAATTAATATTGTAGGTGAGAACAGAGTTGTCGGTGACAGCTGATTATGGCTCTGACAGTACGTGGAGAGATGATGACCCATCAGTGTTTGTGATGACCATTAAAGAAAGCATACAGGGGGAGTTTCAACTCACTAATGGATACGGTCCTGAATTAGCCCCAAAAGTCATGCAAGTAAGATAACAATTCCTTCAGTAACTCTTATTTACTGGTGGTTCAATTATGTTTTCGAACAATATAATTTCAGGAACATTGGAGCACATTTATTACAGAAAAGGACTTCAAATTCATACGTCAGAATGGGCTAAATGCAGTGAGAATACCGGTAGGTTGGTGGATAGCAAGTGACCTAGTGCCTCCAAGACCTTATGTAGGAGGCTCCCTCCAAGCATTAGACAAGGCCTTCAGTTGGGCAGAGTATGTAAACAAAATTTTCTATATCAACTAATCTTTGATCTGTCCTATCGCATTACAAATAACAAACCATCTTGTAGTGCTAACATACTACGTTGCAGAAAATATGGGTTGAAGGTTATACTCGATTTACATGCAGCTCCCAGTTCTTCAAGAGATGGATCTCTGGAATGGGGATTAACAGAAGCAAACATACAACAAACAGTTGATGTCATAAAATTTTTAGCTTCTCGATATGCCAAGAGACCAAGCTTATATGCAGTTGAGCTCTTAAATGAGCCTTTTTCGCCAGGAGTTGCGATGGAAACATTGAGAAATTATTATCGAGCTGGTTACGACGCAGTTCGCAAATACTCTTCAACAACTTACTTAATTATGTCAAATAGGATAGGATCATCTGAACCTAGAGAACTCTTTCATGTTGCTAGTGGCTTAATCAGGACAGTAATTGACATTCATTTGTATAATTTTTTCACTAATATGACTGCCCTACAGAGTATCGATTACGTCAACAGTAATTGGTCAGCTCAACTGGACTCTCTCACTTCATCAAATGGACCTCTCATTTTCGTAGGTAGGTACCCTCAGCTAATTTATACACACTGCTTTAGAAACAGATTCAAACTGAATCATGTAATGTATGCAATGATTTCTCACACAACTGGAAAATTGAATTGAACTCAAACTTGCCTTACATGTTTGTGTATTGGAAATGCAGGAGAATGGACTGGAGTGTGGGGAATTACAGCTTGAGAGTGGGGAGTTTCAAATGCAACGAAAAAGGATTATCAGGAATTTAGCAAGGCCCAATTAAAGCTATACAGACGTGCAAGTTTTGGATGGAGTTATTGGGCTCTTAAGAATGTGTACAAACATTGGAGCCTGGAATGGATGATCGACAACCGTTACATCAAACTTTAGATTATAGTATAATATCTTTCCCAAAAGAGAAAAAAAACTTTAGATTATAATAAATTTTATGCTAATAATATCAAGGCTCTGTTTTGTACAGGCAAATAAGTCTAGTGTTTTCTTTTTCTGAAAAGATAAACTTTAGTTGTTTGATCGATGAATAGATTGAAGCCTTTTTTGGTACGAGCGGTTCGAAATGAAGTAAATTATTTTAATAAAAAAATAATTAATTTAGTTGGCTTTTTAATACAATTACGCAATGCCTATAACAAATTTTTGTAGATAATAATTTAATGATAGATAAAAGTGATAATGAACTATGTTAATTGCACCCTTTTTTTTTTTTTCGGACCATCTCATTTTGAGCTAAAAATTATTTGGTATTTGGAATAATAGTATTATTTTTCTTCTCATTTATATTAAGAGTTAACACGATGCGTTAATTAATTAATTAGCTTGGAAGTAGGGGTTTGTAAAAATTAACCGAAATAAAAAAATCGCACCTAACTGAATCTAAATTCAGTTGACTAATAGGTTCAATTCAGTTAGCGGTCTGGATTATGTAAAAACCGGATACTTTCGGTCGGTCGGTTTGTGATTTTTTACTTGAAAAACCAAATTAAACTGCAAAATCGAACCACCTTATATACATAGCACCTTATGCATAATTATGAAACCCTAACCTAAAGGAAAAGCGTTGTCCCCTCTTCACTACTCTCCCTCATCTTGACTGTATTCGGTAAAAGTTTTTAAAGCAGTTTTTAGCATTTTGACCATCAAAAAAACTTAAAGCTATTTTTTATAGTGTTCGGTAAAATAGTTTTTTATGTAACTTTTAGCTGTCTAAGTAGTGTTTTATCAAAGGCTAATCATATATCTTTTAGCTTTTAGTATTTTGTAAACAACTAATACAAACAAATAACAGCTACATAAACAGCTAATAGCTAAGCTACTCAAACAGCTAATTTTGTCTAACAGACATTTTATCTTCTAAAACCCTAGGCTAAAAAACAAACCAAGCCACTCCCTCTCATCCTCCAAGCCGCTCCCTCTCCTCTCTTCTCTCCACTCATTTTATCTTCTCTTTTGAAACCCCTAGACTAGAAAACCGCCACTGCTTTGTCTCCTCCTTCAAGCTACTGCGTCTACAATCTACTCCTCCAACATATCAAAGTACTCTCAGAGAAGGAAGAAATAAGGTCGCGAAGAAGACAAATCGATGATGAGGAGGCTCCCATCAAAAAGCACCACTCCTATTCTAATCTTTTTTTTTTTTTTCGTTTTTCACTCTGTCGTTGCTTCATCATCGCCCTCCCCATAGCCCTCCCCACGACCTCCATCCTTTCCTCTGCCGTTTTCATTTGCATCTCCTAAAAATAAACAGTGGATTATCAGTTTACGAATGAGATTATTATTTTTTTTTTTTTTTGCTTTTTATTTTGCAAATTAATTTGTGAAATTTTGATGGAATGAAGGAGATGAGATGGTAACTGAATTTAGGTTTCACCCACATTTCTTTTGATTATTTCTTGATTTCTAATTTGTAACTGTGCATTAATTTATGAATTAATATTTGTAATACTACTAGAGAATGCAATTTCAGTTTGTAAATCAGAATGAATTTTTGCGAAAAGATGTGAATTTTTGCCCAAATCCCTCCTTCGTGTTTTTCTGTCATTTGTGAATTTTTTGCATTTCTAGGTAGCTGCATTTTTGGTGTTTTTGGTTTAAAACTGACACCAAAAAAACTGAATCAAAAATGAACGGTTCGGTTTTTTCAGTTTTATAAATGCTCGGTTTGGTCTTCGGTTACATAAAAAATTGGCCGACTTTTTATCGTTTTCAATAAATTGGTTCAGTTCACCGAACTGATTTTGCACACCCCTAATTGGAAGCACCTTATATATATATATATATATTCAGTGTCAAGCAAAACACCAATTTTGTGTATAAACCATAAAAAATTGTAACAATTGAGTGTTTTCGATTATATATGATTGGAGAGTTTTCAAACCAGCACGTTAATCTTATAAGTACGTATGTTGAAGGTTGAAACCATGCAAAATATTAAAGAAATTATGAATATTAACTTGTTGGGAGCTTATTTTTTGGAAAGTTAGAATTGAAAATGTTTGATCAATACATTAAATTCGTTGAAATAAATTTTATTGATAAAATATTATTTTACACAATCTTTACATAAAATAATATAACTAAAAAATAAAGAATAAAAAGTAGAAATGTTAGAAAAAACATTTGTTTGTGTTCATGATGAAAAGTTATTTTTTGTGAGCGGGTTCAATTTGCAGAATCTACTTATTCATAATCAAATGATATCTACATGTTACTATTACTAGTAGTATATTAAAATGAACACACAACTAATTAGTAATAAGGTCAAAATTAAGTAGATTGAAATTAGGAAGGGATTATGTGAATCTGAGTTTATAAGATTTTATGATAAGACGTGGATTAAGACAAGCTAAACAGTCTGGAGATTCAATTTTTGTAATTATCTAATGATAAAACATAAATATGGTAGAAATTGAGAGGAAAGGGGTTGAGTGGAATCCACCAAAGAAGGAAGTGACAATGTGGCTGTAGCAATAGCCTTTTCCAGTCATAATTAGTTTTTGTCTATGCTCATCTTAGTGCTAGCATTCATCATTTCCATCTTCACGTTCTTTCTCGTCCTTTAAATCCATGTTTCCTTGTTCGAGTGGTCACGGTTCCAGAACCTCCTATTTACTATTTTTTACCACAACCATTTCATGATTTTAAAATTATTGAATTTAAACTGTTTTAGTTCAATTCTTATTCTT
The DNA here is from genome assembly GCA_949640765.1 of Croton laevigatus. Taxonomy (NCBI): domain Eukaryota; kingdom Viridiplantae; phylum Streptophyta; class Magnoliopsida; order Malpighiales; family Euphorbiaceae; genus Croton; species Croton laevigatus. The sequence continues at coordinate 12,236 of CATIWJ010195539.1, forward strand.
CAAAGTTCTTTATACAATGATTCCATAAGGTAGGTTTTTAGTGGTATTCCGTCCGGTTTTTAAAATTTTTTTTATTTCAACGAAAGTTTTTGAAAAAAATAGTAATTTTTAAGTGAAGAGTGTGAAAATATGAAATGAGACACTTACTATTTTTATTTTTTTTATAATATGTGTAAAAAAAATATATAATTAAGACACTTAAAATGGATGCATATATATATATATATGAAGTATTTTTATGAGATAGACCAGTAGTTTTGAAACGTTGTTATCATATTATATTATAGATTCAACTCTTAATTAATTATGGCAGCTACCTTATATTACTATTATATAGTAATTATAATTAATGCTTTAATGGAGATTATATGCTTGAATTGGTGGGTTGGCTATTAATAAGAAGATATATTGCTTGTGATGTTGGTTCCATCCTTTTTACAAAATTATTAGTCATTGTTGTGGAGAAAAGCTAACACACATCTACATGACCACTTGAGGAAAATACTTATTTCCTAAGCAATGACTTTGCTTATGAACTTATTGACTTCTTCTAATCAATTTATTAATGGTTTACGAATTGGATGTTAGATGGATCTAAATAGTATGATGATACATATAAAAAAAAAAAAAACGCTAATAGACGTGAATAACATTATAATATGTAAAGTCAGGAAGTATTTCTGAAAAATTTGCTACCTTTTATGAAATATAAAAGTACCAATCAAATTACACACCCTGTAGTTTGAAATTTAGTAAAGAGTCAATTGTGCGGTTTCAAATCTGATGGAATTAATTAGTGGGAACACTAAAATTGAATGAAATGGAGATTAGAAATATCTGAAATAATTGTAAAAACAAAGTGAGGTGTTCTGTTTGTGGGTTCCAAAAGTTTGGAATTGTGGCTAATGGGAAAGGTAGGCCTAAACATGAAAGTAAATGGCTTTGGTACAATCATTATCAGTTGATGTCTTCTTCATCATCAACATCAAAACAACTTATAAGCAATAAGACCACCACTTTCCAACATTAAATATCAGAACTGCAGACAATATTGAAAATACCCTCTCCTAATCCCCAACCTGGAAACAACTATTTCCTAATTTTCATGAAAATTCAAATTAAATCTCAACTGTAACACAGCTAATTAATTCAAATTAAAATCATACGGCGTTTATAATCAAAAAGTTTCATATTTTTAATAATTAATTTAATACTATTTTTTTTAATTTTTATTCTTTTTCTTAAAACAATTATAGTAAATTTAAACTACCTAAGGCTATTCTAATAGAATATTTTACAATGTTTCGACTTCTTAATATTTTTTAAAATAGAAATATTGATACTAATTCTGAGACGAATGTAGTATTAAACGGTTGAAAATTCACACTTTACATGGATGTGAAATATTATTTTAATTTATTATACAAAATAATTTAAAAAATAAAATGAAATAAATAACTGAATAAAAATTGGAATTGAAATCAAAGTGTAGTAATAGTCATGACTTTATTAAATAACCAATTATTAAATATAAAGTTTGTTAAAAAATAAATAAAATGCCAAAAGTTATTCAAAGATAAATAATTTAAAACTCCAAAAATAAATCTAACCTCAAAAATTAGGTTAAATGTTATAAAAGTAAGATAATAACTAATTTAGATGATAGTATAGTATAATTTACTTAGGCGTAACAGGTTTTGCGATTATGTTTGTTAGGATAGCACCTCTGTTTCGATGAAAATTAACTGTGAAAGAAGAGACAAATTACCGATAATGCCATTGAATAATAAATAATTCGAATTGTAGGCAATGAATAACAATCCAAATACTCCCAGTCCAATAAGTTATGCCATCAAACATATTGTGGTTTTATTTTTTCTAAATTATAGCTAAAATGATGATCATTGAAAGAAGGAGCAAGGATCAACCTAGTTGGTTAAAGTATTGAGTTTCTCTTGGTATTGTCCTGCTCTTTTCCCCTCCCCTTAAATTAGGATAGATTTAAGAATATCTCTATTTAAAATATATATATGATCGTTGAAAGAAATTGAAAAATTGTTGATAACATGATAACAAATTGAATTTATGAATCACACTATAAGAGTTATAGTTCAGTAACGACCAGTGAAATTTCAAGAGTAATCAAATTGTATTCAAATTTCAAATGGATGAAAACAAGGCTTATTGAAAGCACTTTAAAGCCATGATTACTCCTAGGCCAATAAGTAACACCATCAAACATAATTGTGGTTATTTTTTTTCCTTGAAAAAAGGTTAAAATTAGTGTACCAAATGACATCACTACATCTACACCATATATACCCAAAAAGCTGAAGCAATGAGTTGATTATTTGGGTGGAAATGGAGGCTTACGTTTTGGCACATTTTTATCATATGTCATCAAACAAATTCTACACTTTTTGAAGAGGATCTTCACTCCTGATTCCATCTCTAATACTAGTATACTAATATATTATTTTTCTTTTCTTTCTTTTTTAGATTATTCATCCGATGCCCCAGGACACAACTGCCTTTAAAATCATTCAACGACTTCATCAAAGTAATTCGGATCGAAACTTTTCTTTTCTTTCTTTTCATTAAAAAAAAAACTCAGAAACCATAAAAGTAATATGCAATTTGTTAATTATGTGATTTTGGAAATCTTTAGTGGTGGCTTGCCAAATCATGTCCCACAAGTGACTTGGCTAGCAGCTACCTCTTCTTTCTTTGGTTCAAATAAAATAATTTTTAACATATAGTCACCTTACTAATTTTTAAATTTGTTATAATCAACTGAGTTTATGCACTTTAAAACCAATTACTCAATTTTTTAATTTATTTTTATACATTTTTTGATGTCATCTTGTAATTAGATTAAGTTTTTTTTTTTTTTTTAAGTACTTAGATTAAATGCTAAAAGCTTATGTATTTGTCTCATTTAGTAAATACAAAACTACTAAACATTTTGAAATTAATTAGGTTGCTAATCAATTAGAAGGTATAAACAAAATTGAAATTAAATTTACAAGGAATAAAAAAAAAAATTAGAGTACTGAAAATTGGATCAAAACATTTTTTTTTTTTTTTCAAACGAAGGAGGACGAACTTAGACACCCTTTTTTGCTAGGCTCAGCAATAACATCAGCATAAATCCGAGTGACTGAAACCATCACCGGTCAGAAGATCTAATCCGCAATACTATTCAATAAACAATGTATTACACAGATACAATTCTAGTGGATACAGCACCACTAATATCATAAAACAATAACAATGAAATTCCATCAGGAGGATTCTCTAAGACATGAAGTCCTGCAGGAAGGGAGCGCCCAAAATTCGCAAGCCAGTCAGCAACCCTATTAGTTCTCTATAATTATGCTTAATTTTAACACACCAATCCCTCCCAACTAAAGAAATCACTTGATGAATAAGACTAGAAATCCTAGACTTATTCACAACTTGTTGAGAAATTAACTAGATTGCAGCAGCATTGTCCATCTCAATCAACACTTGTCGAAAAATTAGTATATTTGGATCAAATTAGTCAGAAGAATATTTGTATTCTGCGTGATCAAAATAATATGAGATTGGATTGATGATATCTTTACTTTGAATAACAAATAGGCGGCGATTTATTATTTATATGCTATATTTTGAAGAAATCCTTGTTATCTAATGTGATAAAGCTATATGCTTCGACTGTATTTGCATTTTTTTTTTACTCTATTTTACAGCATATTCTCCATTTTAAAAAAGTAACACTTTTAAAAAATGTTATTTGCTATTTTTCATGTATACATCTTTTAGTTTTATAATGGACGGTTCACTTTAATTTCCACTTCGATCGATGCTCATATTCTTGTGCTTAATTACTATTGTAGAATATTGGATATACATTACTCTAGATAATTAATTTAATACTAAGAGCATCTTTAATACATAGTATAGCAATAATGTGATATAGTAGAGTATAGACTAGAAATATGTACTCTAGTCTTAGATATAAATACTGGTGTAAATACAGGTATCAGATAACACTTCTCATTTGGTAATAGTTGTTAACTATTTTCTAATAATTTTCAAGAGAAATTCTTAGGTAGATTTGGACTACCATATTTTTTATACTAGATAATGTTTATTAGTATATTAATTTGACAATGAAATAACAGTTGTAAAAGATTTTTAAAAAAGTCTTTCTTCTTTACAATATAATGATTAAAATGAAGCAATTCACGAAATGTTCTAATCTAATATTGCAATACTAAAATTACATAACTTTAATAGTTTTTGTATTCTTTTAAGTTTTAACTAATATTATATATCATTTTCAAAAAAAAAAAAAACTAATATTATATATGTACATGTTAAGTATAAGTGAACAACTTAGAAACTCAATTATTCTGTTTTTACTGTTTAAGCACTTTTTTTATAATTCCTCCTGTACAAAATAATGACATTAAATTGGGATGAAATCCTACTAAAGATCAAAATATGATGATTTTGTGATAAAATAAAAAGTTAATGGGTGAAGTTGTTATATAAGCCATAATTTTTTTTTTTTGGGTTAAATATAGATGTAAATTGTAATTATTTTTTCTTTAGCAAAATGTAAATTGTAATTAATGTCATGCTTATTTTCGGGGTTCATAGTTTGCATTTCAGAAGTTGTGCATGATTAGTCAGTGCCCGTTAATACTTTTTACCGTTGATTATAAATAGTTTACCTAGTTTGTAAGAGAATATGTAGTGAGAATGGAATGAACCGTTTAAAAATTTTGTAAATTTTTGCAAGTCTTTAATTTTATCTTCATTGTATTTATATTTCCCAGTTTAACTAAATTGATTAATGGAAACTAAAGCAAGGGAATATATGTTCAATTGAACTCTTAAAATTAAAAGAACCATTTTAACATGAAGTAACCAATTAATTTGATGTTAATTTTATAACAGTAATCAAATTGAGTATTTAATAGATTATTATATTACTTAAGGGTAAATTAAGTGTAATTTGAACTTAAGAATGTTGCTATGCAGCCCCGGCCATGTGGGTGTGCAAACGGCTCAATTGCATAGGACCCCAGATGGAGGAGGGCCCCATTTTTTGAAAAAAAAAAATTTATAGCTATTTTGTTAAGTATAAACTTAAAAGCCTTTGTTTATAATCATTTTTTAAAGTTAAAAATTTAAATGAGTTTTAGTTATTTGACTCCAAACTAAAAATAGAACATACCCCCTCAATTCTCGGGACGACCCTGTTGCTATGATATCTTAGTTTAAAAAAATTTATTCTATAAATTAAGTAATTAATTATAAACCACAAACAATTAAGAATATAATTAACGTGAAAACTTTATTAAGAATAGAACTAAAAATTTTGTAAAATTCATTAATATATCAAATAAAGTCTCCAGCATGCATCACACTATTGCTTCGGACTAACAGACCCATTTTTCAAAAAATAAGTGATTCAAATCCTGAAAAGGCAAAATCACAAAGTTGATGTCCAATTTTGGTTTCCAGCAAATGAAAGAATCTTGTAAGATTCTCCGGTGCACCACCCTCAATTGGTAACCAAAACAGTATATCAAAAACAAAAATCCAAAAATATCATGTAATCACTCCCAAATCATCAGGCAGTCTGACCAAGTAAGGTAAGATAGTTTTCGATTCAAAAGGATCTCAAACATGAGGGATTAAAACCCAAGAAATATATATATATAACGAGAAATTTAATACTCCCCATATGAACAATTGTTCTAATACGTAGACAAAATGAACTATATATACTTTATTCATTTAAATTAAATGTATTTTGAAATAACCTGATCTTTTTTTTTTTTTAAGCTTGCCCATCTCTAGAGTTTCGCCCTGATTAATCCAGACCAATCCGCATTACACACTTAAAAGTGATAGATGAGTTTCTGAACGAGGATGGTTGTATACACTGATATATTTTGAGTCAAGTTAAATTATTGTTTTTAGAAAAAGTTTATCATATATAAATTATTATTGAAAATAACATCCTATTTTATGTATCAAGATTATACAAAAATACATGTAACTGAAAATTATACATATATTGTTGGAATTTTTAGCAGGGGGAAGAGATGAAAAATGCACTTGTAATTCATCAAAAATATTATGCCTATTTATAGGTTTATAAGTCCAACAAAAACTTTCTAAAGATTCATATTTTAGGCTAAAAATATGAAATCTGCCCTAAAATAAAATCAAACAATAATAAAAAAAATATTCCTAAAAATATAGTCAACCATTTTTAAATTAACCCAACATATATACATATAACTAAAAATGAAAAATTAGAAACAAATAAAAATTGAAGGATAACCGGATTCGGTTTTAGAAAAAAAAACTGGTTGGTGGTGACAACCGCTTGTCATAGAATGACAACCGCTTGTTACAAAACGGTCAGCCCGGCCTAACCTTAAGTCGGAAAAGGGTCAGAAAATTGAATGGTTTCATCCCTCTAAAAAAAAAAGAAAGAAATATTGCGAATAGATATTTGTATTTGTTGGAAGATATTTTAATGAAAAAGTCTAAAAAAAATTACTACTTGGGTCTCATTCTTTTTTCAACCTAAAAAATTTGTTACAATGGACATTCTAATTGTTTATTAGTAGCTTAATTATTGAATTATTTATCGTCTTTGAAACAAATAAATTATTTATTGTTATTTTTTTTGGCAAAGAATTATTTATCATTGTATCATCATCTCATTTAACTATTTTCATTCAACGATTCTTTTTTAAGAGAAAAAATAAGAATAACTATGTTTCATAAAACAGTACAGAGTTGTGACAAAAACTTATTATTACCTCATAAAGTTATATTTTTATTGAGATAAAAAAATTATTATTTTTGTAACAAATTTTTACAGAATGAATGAATTTAAAATATTAAAAAATACTCTCTTCATTTTTCACTGCATATTTCAAACACATTATATATATATTCACATTTTAATTTTATAATTCATAAAAAATTATTAAAGAAAAAAAAACAGCAATCAACATTTTTATTTCTCATAATATAGAGCACGATATTTTTGGAGAAACACTAAAGTAGAAAAACCCCCCAAAATAAGAAACTACTACTACCTCCAATTTTTTCATTTCTTTATACCCTAAAAATATAAATACCAATATAATCCTACTTTTCACTAATACCAATACCAAATAATAATAAACAATTATCAACCCTTTACAACACTTACTTTTTCACCAATATCAATACAGAAATAATAATAAATAATTAAACCTACTTACCAAATAAGAAGACGTAAAGAATTGAAAAAATTTGTCAAAAACGAAAATGTAAAGAATTGAAAAAATTGGAGGTAGTATATCTTTAAAAATTTGCAATGACACAATGTTATTGGCCAATAAAGCTCACTAGATTTTGACTGCTGTCACTGTAGCAAGCAACAATGAATAAGAGTATCCAAAGTTGACGTGGATTAATTATTATTACTACTAAAAATCAATAATTAAACGGACGGCTCAGATTCACTCCTCGGTTTCTGGCTCTTTTTTATCTTCTGAATCCCCACTTCTCCTTCACTTCCCTCCCTTCTCTCTCTCTTTCTCTCTTCCTCTGAGTATTTCGCTCTTTTCTTCGCAGAAAACCAACCAGAGTAGAAGAAGAAGAAGAAAAAAATTAAATCAAAGATGTTGTTAGGGAAGAGACCAAGGCATCCTATCAAGAGAACTACTAGCTTATCTGAAATCACCTTTGATCTAGAAGCTAATGGATATGAAGCAGCTCCTCCGCCGTCTGATCAGCACAAACACATGGCTCCTCATCTAGATCAACGGCTTTTAGCTGCTGTTAATATTTCTTCGAGACCCATCCATAGGAGAGCTTCTGCTGATTTAACGGAAACCGCTCATTTTTTGAGAGCTTGCTCTCTCTGCAAACGCCGGTTAGTCCCCGGCCGTGACATCTACATGTACAGGTACTTATATAATAAATTCTCTAATTAGTTTAGATTTATTAATTTTTACAAGTCTGGATTTGAATTAATTAATTTTTAATTGTTTGTGTGTTTTTAGGGGAGATAGTGCCTTTTGCAGTTTAGAGTGCAGGCAACAGCAAATGAACCAAGACGAAAGGAAAGAAAAGTGTTATTTAGCTTCCAAGAAAGAAGTTGTTACAACCTCCACCGCCGTCGCACCGGAAGTCGTTGCCACCAAAGGCGGGACTGTCGCCGCCTTGTAGCCAGCCAACCAGAGCAGACAGAAAGAGACTCTGTATTCATGACTGTCCCAGAATCGGGAACAGTCAAGTTGGCATAATTACATAAATATATAAATATTAGAATTATTAATTAATTATATATATAAATATGCATATGGGTTTCAGGGTATGATGGTGGTGGTGGTGGTGCTGTGATGGGCAGGTTTTTGAAGCTGTTATTATGTTATGGGGATTCCAAATATATATATAAGTATTAAGAAAAAAAGGGCTTTAATGATCTTTAGTTGTGCCTATTTTGAATTCTCTGTTGTTTTTATTGGAGAAGAAATTAAATTTTGAGAATCAACAGAAGATCTGTTCTTAGTAGTGGTGGATGAATGATGATCAAGTACTGGTATTGCTTCTCAAGAAGATTCCAATCTTTTTATTTTTCTGTGGTGGGTTCAGTGCTCAAAATATGATAAAGAAACGAATAATTATAAAGGAAAATTTTAATGGCCAGTCACACAACAGATGTTAATTCCATAAATCTAACTTTCTGTTTTTTGTTTTGGCGGTGAAAAATTGAGAAATCAGTTATGTTTTTATTCTCCAAACAATATTTATTAAAAATTTGACTTCTATAATAAAGGTTGAGTAAATAATCAAATTAATGCTGATAATTGAATATTGACAGGTAATTAACTTGAATTTCATTCCTGAAGAAGGGTTAAAATGCAGCAAGCATCATTATTGATTATTAATTATTAATTGAGTTTGTTTTTCATATAGTACAGTTTGGTTTTCCAGTATTGTACTTTTATTTATTTTTCAACCTATTTACACATGAAAAATTCCAAGGGATGACAAACTTGACTGAATTCAATCCAAAAGATTCGGGTAATTTAATTTAATTAAGAACCAGGAAAAAAATTTTTTTTTTTTATCATATTTAACTTTGAAATTTAGGTATAACTGAAAATCAAATCCAACTAAATTCTTTAAACTACTCTTTTTGTTCTTCTAAGTTATAAATTTAAACTGAACCGAATTGAATAGCTTCACTTTTGTTTTTGCTCGGTTTAGATGGTTGATTGCTCAACCCTAATTTTATAGGCTGAATCGTTCGTAATTCAGCATATGAAAAAAATCTTCGTTTTTTAAGTGTCTAATTTAACTTTTTTTTCAATCAATAGAAAGGTTTAATGGTCCAAACACATAAAGTATCTATTTTCATATTTTATAAATTTTTTTAAATTGCATGGAAAAATATGCAGGTCTGTTTTAATTTAGTTAGAAGTAGGAGGATGTTTAATTACACTACAACTAAATTATTAAATTATTAATGTAAAAAACTAAAGACACTTGAAGTAGAACATGGATTAACAAGTGTTATCTCTTTGGTTATCCTACCTTCTAAGAAAATAGTAGAATGTAGAGGTCTTGAATAGTTGAATTCGATTTCTACCAATGACATTCTATTACCGCCAATTTAATTCTCAGAGAATAGTTATCTATGTTGTGTAGCTCATATAATTAGCTAATATATTAGTTGTCTTCTTTGTATTCAAACACTAGTATTTAACTAAAATTTCAACATGAAAATACAATAGCATTGTATTCTAAAAAATATTTGCAATTGTATTAAAATTTTGGAAATGACACCCTTTTCCAGTATGTTTTTAAAATTAGCACTTTTGAACTAATTTTTTAAATAAGTAGCACTTTTTTTATATAAATTTCTTAACATTTTTCCACAATCTCTAACTCTTCCTTGCTAAATGGCATCTCCCGTCTTCAACTCCCATCATACTTTCTTCCATCGCATTTTCTCTTCATCAGCCTCCAAAAACATTTCATGATAACTTTTGATAATCTACATTATTGCACTCTACCGCTAAAATAATTATTACACGAGTTCACTTAATTCCGGTCAAGTCAATTTCCCTCAGTCATTAACAATAACATGATTTGAAATCAAACAAGTTTTGATAGTTTGAGTTGACATCGTGTTGCAATTTGAGACCTTCTCTCCTTTCTCTAAATAAGATTGTGACTTTTAAGTCTTCGTTACCTTTTCACAGCCTCCGTTTTTGTCAATTCTTTACATTAAAATTAATATGATTAAATTCAAGTTTGGTGTTGATAGTTTGATTTTCCTCAGTCATTAATACTATTTTCGTTTTTATCAATTCTTTATATTTTCTTTTTTGAGCGTTTTTTTTTAATTATTTACATTTCCATTTATAGTAAATTTTATAATTATTTATTATTATTATTTCTTTATTGATATTGATGAAAAAGTAAGTTTTGTAAAGGGTTAAGTACTGTTTATTATTATTTATATATTGATATCGGTGAAAAATGTGATTTTATTGATATGTGGTAAAAAATAAATGTAAAAAAATTAAGAAAAACAGAGGTAGTATAATGACAAGCCATGTTTAACGCTAAATGAGGTAATGTTGGTGTTAATTTTTTTTTTTTTTTTTATTTTGACTATAAAGTAATATTTTAATGATATTCTAAATTGTATTTTAATTTTTTAATAGTAAATTAGGATGTGTACTACTTGCTTACTGACCTTAATAAACCATTTTAAGTTCTTTTTTTTTTTAACGTAAACCTTTTTTTTTTTTTTGATAAAGGATAAAAATATCCTTGTCGTAATTTTACTACGAGAGAAATAAATCAGAATTACAGCAATTATCGGAAAGACTACCTACCCAGAAGCTGTAAAGCAGATTACTAGCCCATCTAGATATAGATATTTGGGACAAGTAGAAAATTACAAGAACTAAAATAAAAAAGATGAACCAAAAGAAAGGGATGAACCCTAGAAATTGCACAGAGGCAAAATAAACACTAAACAACAGACAAAAAAAAAAAAACACACAGCCAGCTTTAACTCCATTAATGGTCATCCGTGGAAACAAATGGGAGAAGAATCCAATCCAAGGCTAGCCATCGACAGATTTGTAAAAATCCGAGTAGATCTGACTAACAGATTTCTAGATCTGAAATTTTCCCTCTCTTCAAGCTCCAAAAGTCTTGAACCGACGAATACCAAGGTGTTAAAGTTGCTAAACAACATAGATCTGTAGAAAACTAAGAAAAAAAAAAAAGAAAAGAAGAAGGATCTGGACTACCGCCGGCCAAAAAGGGACGACGGCAGCCCTAGCCACCATGGAAGAGCTTTTGTTAAGCGAGAGTTTTATTTGTAAAGCGCTTTCTTGAGAGAAAACAAGTTGATTTTTTTTCGATTGTACCTGTACAACAATTTTTAAAATAAATATATTACAATACTTAATTATCCTTTAATCACATTAAATATGAAAGGGTAAATAATTAATTAGGTATTTTACAGAATACTATGAAGTATTAAATTAAATCTGCTGTACCAATTAAATTTGTGCAAAGAGGATATGTAAATAAATAATAATAACAGCTTAATTAAGCAATATCACATGTAGAAGAGAGTAGAAGTAAGGTGAAGTTGCAGGAAAATTATGAGAGCTATCATTCGTTTATGATTAAACACTTGATTAATACTATATTTTTAGAACTAATAATAATTACTAATTAGTGAATTATTATTTGCTTTACCTGCAATACAAATTAAACCCACAACAATTTATCAAAAACTAATTATATGAGTAACTTCAAACAATCGGCTGCACTTTTTGCCGGTCGCCGAAGCTCCAGTATTACATAATAACTTGATAAATTTGAATATGATTATGATGCCTTGATAATCTAAACTCAAAATTGGTTATTCAATTTGTGATTTTTAACTAAAATCATGCTATTGGGCATTTCTATTTCACTTATGTGCATTTGGAAAGTGTTCCTTCACTGCTTTTAATAGTCTCTGCAGACCCTTTTGCATCTC
>CATIWJ010195561.1:0-11545 GCA_949640765.1 Croton laevigatus
ATCAACTTATTTGAACTAAATAATAAATAAAACAATATCAAATTTACTATTTTGAATTATTCAAGTGGCTCTACTAGGACTCTGGTGAACAAAGGGATAAAGCTTACTGTATTTAATTTATGGTCTTGGATAACTCTAGGCCTGTAGCCGAAGCATCCTATTTTGACCGGGTTTCGGATAACTCTAGGCTGTAGCCGGAGCACCCAATTTTGACAAAAGTCAATTCTCATTTTGACGGCCGTATCTAAATCATTCAAAGTGTAACCGAATTCGAACATGATCGCAGGCTTTATTTGGAATTACCCAAAGTTTGACTTTACTTAAGTCTAACTTAGTTGATCGCAGTACTGCTCAGTATATGATGCATTACACCCTTATCATACTAGTTCAACTTACCTAAGTAGAGCAAAATAATATTTTTGAAGTATCATTCAAATCCATTCCATATGATGATTTAATCACAAATAATATATATCTTCCAAATCACAAATAATATATATTTTTCAAATCACAATTTAATCACAATTTAATCACAATTATTATATTTTCTTTCCAAATCACGAAATATTAGATTCCATAAAATTTATAATAACTCGATAGCAAAATTTAAATGCATGCAAATTTTAAGAAAATATATTGGTATTTTCGTAGTTAAAGTATCAAATCTTTTATTTTTGGCGGTCTTTCTAATCAACGATCCCTTTTTGTTTCGGATCCTCTTCCTTCTTTTCAAATGGACCTAACATCACATTTATATACATATTTTGTGAGATTTATATCTAACTACTTTTCTCTAAATATTCCTTTTTTAATTAATCTCTTAAATTACTATTATTATTTTTTTTATAATCATTTTAAGTCCATTATTATTTTCTAAATTATATTAATTAATTATTAACTAATTGAATCCTAAGTATAAACATATATATTTTAATAAACTACTGTCCATTTATTTTCTTAAAAATACTCTCCTTTTATTTCCATTTAATTTTTATTTCCAACAATTATTAAGTTGGACCCATTTTTATTTCCTAATTTAAAATACATGAAAACTAACTAATTAAGTCTGATTATAGTTATATATATAATTATCTATTTTTGGTGAGAAAAATAATGTTCAATTATTTTTCTTTATATAACTATTCTTTTTACTTTGTATTTTTTTTAATTATTAGTGTCCAAATATTATAATCTAATATCTAAATATTTAATACTAAAATTCAGTCTATTAAATTAAATTATTATGGTTTCAGATTCATTTTCATAGTTTAAATAACTTATTTGGGTTCCTAAATATAATAAATCCAGAAATTAATACAAAATAATTAATTTAATAGAGTTTTGGACCCAATTGAATAGCCAATTATAGTTTTTGGGGTCAAAATATAATTATAATAAGGCGGAGGGGTCTTACTGAAGACGGCTGAAACGTTGAGGGTCGCGGCCCAAATGTTTAAACGTTGAGGCGCTGTTTCGGAAGAAGCCACACTAAACGGCGTCGTTTTGATACTAACCGGACCGAATTCTGAATCGAACCGTTTCTTCTTGACCCGTTACTCTGCAAAGCAGGTACCGATTTTTATTCGGGTTTTTGGTCGTTTCTCCCTACTCCGGCCACCGTTTTCGACGAACCACCTACCAAAATGTTCGTCTTTGAGTCGCCGATCTACCTGTGGCCACAAACGCGACGTAAAATGGTTAAGAGATGGTGAAAATATGGATGAAAGAAAACTGGTATCCTTACCATTTTTAATGACTGACCCGATCGAATTTCCTCCTTTCGGCCACCATTTGTGGCGTTTCTCACGTCTAACTTGATCAGCAAACTCTCAGGAGTGGATTGGTGCTCTCAAAATAAATTTTGGATAGAAGATAGTAAAGTTACATTAATTTTCTTTTCTCTGTTTTAGTTTTTAAAATACAGAGTATTTCTTCTCTCGTGTGTTTTAAATTTTCTATCTCCTTTTAACTCATCTGCTTCATACTTCGTCTATCACCATCCCACACCAACTCATTGCATTATTTTTTTGACTTAAATTTTCAAAAGTCCCTGCAAGTTTTTCAATATTCAATTTTAACATTTTTGCAAAATTCTTCCGTCAAACTTACATTTTCCACCCACCATACTTCTTTCTCAAATTTTTCTTCCAAGTCTTCATTAATATTAAAAAATCTCATGCCCACCAACCCTTTTTTCCCAACATTTCCAACACATTTTCCATTTGTCAAAATTTTTGCTTGGCCTTTTGCTCAATTTCTTGCCGCCTTCCATTTTTAATCAACATCTTCTGCTGTCCATTTACAATCTTTGACCACGTTTTAAGTATTGTTGATGTTGTTGTTAATATAAATATTTTTATTGTTATTATTATTATTATTATTATTATTATTATTATTATTATTAGTGTTATTATCACTATTATGGTTATTATTTTTCCGGAAAATGTCTACGTAGACTTATTGTATCATAATATATATATATATATATTAGGTGGAATAATTATTTTAAATTACTATAGGATTTATTATACAAATTTAATTATTGGAATTGGAATACCGCAATTGACTACGGACCCGTACTTATTTAATACAGTTGCCTATAATATTACACATTCGATTCGTTTACTATTTTCGTAACTAAATTTAGGATATGACAGAGGGGTAGGGAGGAGACGGCAAAGGGGGAAGAAGAAAAAAAAAATGGAGATGTTAGTGGAAGGTTCTAGGCTTTAGGAAGAGTAAATATCTTTGGGTGCTTGGGCCACTAACTAAGGTTGATGTATGGACCTTAGCCCAACATAATGTCCTCTTTCTTCTCTTATGTTTCTTTATTTAATTGAGACCCAACATCAATAATAGTCCAATCTAATAAGTCCAACACTAATTGATAATTAGAGGATTACCTCTACTCTTAGACGACGCTAGCTCGTATTCCAAGATCATCTCCGACGCCTTTGAGCCTCAGGATCCGGAACTCCTATAGAAAACACTATTAGCTGCAACAACTTAAGGAAACTAACTAATAAATGAACGGGATTTTACAGCTACCTCCACCATCAAGGACACCCTCCAAAAGATTAAATATCCCTTATCTTCTCCTCCTCTTTCTTCAATCCCAACCTATCGTGTTGCCAAAAAAAGATAGGAGTCTCCTTAAAAGGATTGGAAAGATGCTGACAGCAGTTATCAACCATTTTAACATTTCTTGCTCTTCACCCTCAACCTCAGAATCTGAAAATGAGCAAGAAGTATCTCCTATTCCACCTCCTTTTCAAGACCCTACTCAAGATGGCCCTTCCATACCTTAATCTTTATCTTCATCCTCTTCTTCTTCTTCCCCAAGTGAAGATCGGTTTGAACTTCAAGACCGGGCTGTTGTAGCTAGGCAAAGGGCAAAGGACAACTAATTAGGAATTAAATCTTTGTATTTCAAACTTATTTTTTATTTTTCAGTGTGCTTATTTTCTTTTATTTTCACTTTTTGCAATGTACTTTCTCTTTTTAAATGAATGAAATCTTGTTATTTCTTTCAAATTCCTTGCATATTTTGATCTTTTTGCTAAAAGGAGAAGAAATTGAGTTGTGCTAAACATAATACTTTTAAGGAGATATTAAATTGAGGGGGAATAAAACTTAAAATTTGAACTTAAGATATTTAAACTTAAAATTGAACTTTAGAATTCTTTGTCATTCAACTTCAATATATGCATTTCTTTATTTCTTTATCATCACAACTCAAGTAAGTTTGTCAAAAAATCAAAAAAAGGGGAGATTGTTAGGCCCAGTTGTCAAAATCCCTAAGTTTTGAATAATTTGCCAAACATACTTAAGTTTGTGATCTACTAATCTTCTTTTAAGTTGTTAAGTGTTGTTTCAGTCATTAAGGATAAAGGAAATGCAAGACTAGTCAGAACTCCTAAAAAGTTCTCAAGTTCCATTCTAGCATGATAGTCGCCCTCGTGACACATCCTTCACGACCGCGACAAAATTAACTGAGTTCTAGAGAGAATTGAAAATTGCATCTTGCTTGCAAAGGACCCCATTTCGACTGGTATTGAGGCCTAGCGACGGTCTCGCGACTACAACCTTTGCACCCGTGAAAAAATAAAGGAAGTTCGAGAAGAAATTGGAAATTATATCTCACTCGCGACTATCAACGCCTTACTCGCGAATGAAGATTTCAAATGACCCTTATGAAGAGTAACTAACTCGTCGCGCCCGCGACTAAAGTCCATCTCACTCGCGACAGGCCAATTTCAGAGTTCAACGGTTAGTGCATTAAATGTGTCAACTGACAACGGACACCGTTACTATCCGTTAAGATA
The DNA here is from genome assembly GCA_949640765.1 of Croton laevigatus. Lineage (NCBI taxonomy): Eukaryota > Viridiplantae > Streptophyta > Magnoliopsida > Malpighiales > Euphorbiaceae > Croton > Croton laevigatus. The sequence continues at coordinate 4,326 of CATIWJ010195561.1, forward strand.
GGTCGCACCTGCGACCATTATCGCACCCGCGATTTCTGCTGAGAAAATCAAAGTAGACTGTCTACTCAACAAGTACAACGGCTAGTTTATTGGTTATGGGTATAAATACCCCCATTTATGTCATTTAAGAGGTTAGACAACTACTGCATTAATACTTTAACAACCTCTTTGTTCTTTAATCTTCAAACATTCAATTTTATTCAATTCTTGTAAGAGTGTTAGTTGGGTGAGCATTAAACCCAACACTTTAGTTGTTGTGAGTGTTAGTTTAGTGTGAGCTTTAAACACTAGCTTGTTTGTATAAGTTTGGGATGAGCATTAAACCCTAAGTTTGAGGTTAACTTGCAAAACCTTCCTTTTAATTTCACTTGTGATTAGTGGAACCCAATTCTTAAGAAATTGGAGAAGTGGAGGTAGGCAAGAGCTTGTGCCGAACCACTATAAACTCTTTCTTCATTTACCTTTATTTTAATCTACATTCTTTCTCAAATCCTCTTAAAAATTTTAATTAGCCACTAATTCACTCCCGACAAGCTTTTATCAAGAGTCTGTAGTTGATGTGAGGAAGATTTTTAGAGAACCAAATTCTTTTGCACTGTATAGTGCAACACTGTAGCAAATATCTATTTTGGTTGGTGTAGGGTTGGAGAGGCCCTGAACAACAAACAGCTTTTTATCAAGGGTGTTTAGTTGATGTAAGGAAGATTTTTAGAGAAGCAAATTATGTTGTACTGTATAGCGCAACACTGTAGCAAATATCCATTTTGGTTGGCATAGGGTTGTAGTAGCCCTAAGCAAAAGACAACTTTTATCAAGAGTGTGAAGTTGATGTGAGGAAGATTTTTGGAGAACTAAATTTTGTTGTTGATTTCTTGGCCAAGGAAGCTGCTTTAGTTTTGGTTGGATTTCAATGGCTTTGTTCATCTCCTGCTGCAGTTCATCATCTTTTGATAGCAGATAGCCTGGCATCTTGATGCCAATAATATTGTAATTGGGTTTAATCCCTTAAAAAAAAAAAAAAAGCAGATCTAATAGATTAGGAGCTCAGCCAAGCAAAAAAAAAAAAAAGAGCAACCACAGGAAAAGAAATAAAAGAAAAGAAACTAAATGAAAACTATGAAAGCTAGAAATTGGGGTGGCCACTACCTGTGTAATTACCGGTGGCAACCACTAACCAATAACACAAAGAGAAGTTTTTTGATCTCCACTCTGTTCTCTGTGTACCCATCTTCGACGCCATCATCAAATGGCGGTTGTATTGCAAATTAACGTTAAACCAATCGAGCTACCGCTTTCATTTCTAAATTTGTTTCCAAATGCTCCCATAAATCAAACAAAATACGTTGTGCCTCCGCTGCTGCTGCCACTCCATCACTCTCCTTCCCGGCGATGAAATCAGCCCTGATGATAGCCTTGCTAAACATGGTGTTTCAAGAGCTGCAGATTTTTTTTGCCAAGACTTTGGTTTAGCTTTGAGCCTTCCCCTTGTGTAATATTACAGTTTATTTCCCTTCTATAATTTACTCTTATTCCATAAAAGACATCAGCTTATAAAAAATAAAACATTAACTTAAAACTTAGATAACGAACGTGTTTGACAATTAAGACACGGTTTGAATAAGAGCATAATATGAATTAATAGTGGAACTAGAGCAAAAGCTGCAAATTGGGTTGCTGTTGCTGCAAATCCGCTAGTGGAACACCATCTTGTATTTGTTTGCCTTCAACTTCTTTGTTTTCTAAGAGAAAAAGTTATTGCTTATGTAAGCAATTTTTCATTATTTTATTCTTTTTAATTGCGGGTGAGAATTATTTTATTTTTTAGTCTCATTATTTGTGTTTATTTAATTTTTTTTATTATTGTGTATAATGATTAGATGGAGAGAGAGGTATTTTTTATTGTGATGTGTAATGATTAGATGAAGAGAGGGATTTTTTTTATTGTAATGTATAATTATTAGATAGACAATGATATTTTGGGGTTAGAGTCTAAAAATATTTTTTTCTTAACATGTGTGTAAAAGAAATCTTTCCTATATAGTTAGACCAATGGAGGTAGAACATATTACTTGGATGGATGGGATATGCACATGATAATAGAGTACTTCGAGATGCACTTTGTAGAAACAATCCTTTAAGAGTCCCTCAAGGTAATGCATAAAAAATTTAATTTAAAATCCATATAATTCATAGTTTAGTAATTATAAATTTTTATGATGTTTATGATGGAGAGTTAATTGACAATTTAGAGAACTCTTCAGATTGGAATAATTTTGGAATTAATTTAACAAATGATATTTTTCGGAAAATGGAAGGCAAATAGAAGTAATATTTGGACCAATACGTAGGATTTTCTTAGAAAATATTTACTATTTGTCCATTTTGATTGATATTTGGCTATAACTATGTTTGTTTAGTAAGATAAACTATCAAATTCAATTGCACCCTTTTAAGATGATGTTTTCTTAAGTTTAAATAATTTATATTTTTTCTAGAATTCTGATTTTTTTTTATTGTTATAAATGTTTGTTATCGTTATTTAAATTTATAATTTTTATATATTGATCACAAAATTCTGTACATGTCCAAAAGTCTTAGAAGTGAAAGCTCTAATAAAGATCAAGAATAATGGCACAAAATGACAAGAACTCTAATAGGTCTTCTGTTAGATGGACTCAAAAGGAAGATGCAGCTTTAGTCTCATGTTTGGTGGAGCTTGTTAATGGGGGGATGGAAACAACACGATGGACAATTTAGATCTGGTACCAAAGTGAGATAGAGAAAATGTTAAAGATAAAGATTCCTACTTGTCGAATGATAGCTAATCCATATATTGACTAAAGGGTGAAGACTTTAAGAAACAAGTACCTTGCAATCGTTGAGATGAGAGATCCAAAACGTAGGTGAATGTGCTGAAAAATCCAGCTGATGCAATAGTAGATATTGACTTGGAGGAGCAAGGACAATATACTTTGAATGATGAATCTAGGCCTCCAATTGATGTTGTTGAAGTAGGTAGTGAGAAGATGAATCTTATGTAAAAATAACAAATGGCGTACCATAAAATAGTGGAAATAAAAGAAAGAGGACAGAAACAAATCAAGAATTTTCAGGTCAGATGGAGAAATTAGGTAATATAACGGCAGCTGCTGGAGAGCATATTGGAAAATTAGCAAACTGTTTCAAGCATGAATCTGAAGGAGCAAATAGAGGAATGGTTGTTCGCGGTGACGTATCCAGAATTTCATTGTAGGGGTCCAATTTAAATCTACACTTAAAAATAATAATAGACAAACAATAAAACATAAAAATATAAAATTCATTAATAATATAAAAAATTATAATTGAATTATGATGATCCCCATCTACTTTTCATTTATCAAAATCTATTCATAATAGCTAAATCGCTAACATTTTTAAAGACATCTCTTTCAATGCAGCAAACCAAACAATCATTCAATAATTCATCTTCCATTTTATTGCGAAGTGAGGTTTTAATTATTTTCATTGCAGAAAATACTATTTCCACACTAGCAGTAGCAATTAGCAAAAGTAACGATAATTTGATTTTACCAATTGAATAAAGAAGGAATTAAAAGCAGAGTCGTATTTGGTTTTACCAAAAGAGAAAGCATAATTTTTATTTATTAATTTTTAATTAATAAAACTTATCTTTTTTCCAAAACTCTGTGGGACTCAACACTCCCAATGGCTCCCACCTTCCTACATCACTGGCTGTTAGTACTGTGTTAATGAAGATTGAAGGATTATCTCAAAATAAGATGATAAAGGCGGGAAGAAAGACCGCACTTGATCCTATGGAAACTGATTATTTTTTAAGGTTGTGTTCGACAACAACTTTTGGAGTAGTTTTTAGCATTTTGATCAGTCAAAACGCTAAAAGCTATTTTTTGTAGTATTCGAAAATGTAGCTTTTGAGATGGTTTTGAGCTATTTATATAGCCCATATAGCTTTTATCATTTAGCTTTTAACTTTTCATAACAGTTAATAGCTATTCAAACAGCTAAATTTGTCAAACTCGCCTTAAGTCTTCCTGAAGACTATAGAAAGTCTTATGTGTTGAGTTTATTAATTCCTGAGCATATATAACTTAGGATTTTATTTAGTTTTAGGTTGAAATTTTATTATTAGAACTCTTTTTGAAATAATTGTTCAAGTAATGTGTTTTTTTTCTAGCATCATGTTTCGTGTTTCGCTCATTTAGATATTATTCGGCATTGTTCTTTCATTTATTCAAGAAAATTAGGGTTGAGCATGGGCGGATATGGGGCAAGTTTGCTAAAATCCATCCTTACTCCACTCACTCATATCTTTTCTCGCCTGTGCCATGTTCCACAGCGGTTTGGGTTTTTTGGATCACGGATAGGGTTGGGTATTTAGCCGATTTATCCATGGGTTTTTTATTAGAAAGAATAAATATTTTAAGAAAAAAAGAATTTAATGTTGTGCGTAAAGTGCCAAAATCCCACAGTTTTTTCCAAAAACGCGCTTATGAAAAGTTACAGAAGAACTTTTGATGGAGGACCCTTTGGTAATTTTCCAACCGAGCACCAACTTAGTCATAGAAGCAAAGGTGGCCATCATTCTAGAAATTAAGAAAAAGGTTGAAAAGTGGCATCATCTTGGCCTTCCATTTTTTTTGGCAAGATCATGATCGTCCGAATTAAAGTTATAAAAAATAAATCAAAAAGTAGGTATGAATATCATCTTTAGGCCAAAAAAATCTAAAACACTCCAAAAACACCATCACCATCACGTTCATCATCCTCCTCTATTCTTCCTTCCTTGGTCGAACTTCCCCTTCCAATTTCAAGATGGAATTTTCAAGGTTTTAACTAAAGTTAGTAAGGAAAAGCTTAGATTTTAAGGTAAGAAACCTAATCCTAACTTTAATTTTTCTATTTGAACTAATATGTGATTAAATAGTAGGCTAGAAAATGTGCAAAGAAGTGAGGGATATGAAGTTTTTGATGGATGATGCATGATTAAGGTAGGAAATGATGAAATTGTGTAGGATTATGTATAAAAATGGAAGAATTAGCTAACCTATTCGGCTAGGGGTTTTTGGTTAACCAAAATCGTATTTTTTATAGGAATTAAAGAAGAAAAGGATAAAGAAAAGGGTAAAGGACTAGCTTGAGTGAAAGAATCGAAGAAAAGTAAGGTTCGGTACTTTAACCATTAAAAACGCTACTTTAAGCATTCTTGATATGTGGTTTTTGTTTTCAATATGAATGTTTTGAATGTTGAAATATGTTGGGATATTGATTTAATGGGCTGCCATGAATAATGTTTTAAAGAAAATGAATTGTTTGTGAAATTGCCGAAAGTCGCTTTTTAATCCATAAGCATTTGCGAATATTTAAATGGTCCTCTAAAATTATTTCTCAAAAAGGACCCCAAATCTTTCAATGGTATAATAAATGGAGTTTTAAAATTAATTTTGCAAGAAAAAAAAAGATATTTGTCCTAAAGATTGAATTTTGGAGCAAATGGTTCACTAAATGAAGGCCTTTGCGCCACTTTGTCGGGGTCGTGGTTTTTATATAGGTCAAAGTTGAATTCTGAAACAAAACTTTATAAATGTTTTCTTAACATGTTTAAGGATATTTATGACCTATTTTGAGCACGTGAAAGTCCTTGGGTTTCGTCAGACACATTTGCTAAAAATTGTCGAAAATCTGAAATTTACTATTTATTTGGTAAAATACTATTTATTTGGTTATTTTTCAAAAAAGTTAAACATGTTTTGAAAGCATAAGAATGGGTGAATAAGAAATAAATATTTATATGTCTTGCCAAAATGGAAGTGAATATGAAATATGCCAAACGTGAACCTACATTGAAAATGCTATGAACGCAATTTGAAATGAGAAGGAAATGGCAAGAAAAATGGAAATTTATATGCTCTACGTGGTTGAGATAGAACTCTTGTGATAAGAGTGCGATGCATTGTATGGTATATTTCGCATTACTGCTTATCATTGATGCTAAATAAGATTGATATTGATATTTATTCAAAGTGTCTACAAATGGGCACGAATGGCTACAAATGGCAACAAATAGTCTACAAAGGGGCTAAATATCCAACATTATTCGGAGTAGCTACAAATGACTACATGTACATGCTGGATAACGATACTTTTACCTATGTTATTTTAGAGTAGTTACAAATAGCTACATGCACATGTTGAATAATGATACATTATCCTATGTTATTTTACCACTGCAGGTAGAGCAAAATAATAGACTGTAATGTGAAATGACATGTTTTACCCTTTTTCTTTTATTTTGATTTATAATGGTTAAAGTACCCACTGGGCAAAATTTGCTCAACGAGTTTAGTGTTTTAAACTCATAGGTTGAAGATGATAAGTGCCAGAGTTATATATGTTTTTTACAAGGAATTATTGTTTAATTTTGGTCTTAATTGGTAATTAATTTATCTTTAAAGCACTTATATTGTTATTTTTATCTTTTAGGTCATAATTGAACATTATTATGAAAAGGAACGAAAATCGAGCAGGAATGGCACGAAGAGAAGGAATTTTCAGTATTTTTATTATCTTGACCTTTGTTTGATTTTTCAAGAATATCTGAAGTTATATATTTCCAAATTAAAATCTGTTTAATTCGTTAGAAAGATGAGACAAATTCTACAAATGTCAAGAAGAGATCGAGAGTCAATTCTGTAGCATCCCTTAACCCGACCGTTTACGGTCAAACCAAGATGTGACACATTACATATTACATGGTATACAGTTCATTTTTTTATAATTTATTTAAAATGTAATTAACTAAATTTACAACATTGAATAAATGGAAATTCAACTCCAGCTTTCTTTGCTATTTCATGATTTAACTTCACAGTATATGCCTTGCTAAACAATTCTGGTGAGCCTGATACTATTTGATTTTATTCATTCTCCTCGCGTCTTTCAGAAACCTACAAGTTTAGGATGAACCAAAACTTATTGAGCGATTTCGCTCAGTGGATACTTTTAACCATAAAATAACAATAATAATATTTTCATGCAATTAAAAATATAAATGCAATAATTAATCTTTTAATGAAAATAATTCAATAATAAATATTAAAATAGTAAGCAACTCATTTGAAATAAATAATAAATAAATCAATATCAAATTTACTTATTTGAATTATTCAAGTGGCTCTACTAGGACTCTGGTGAACACG
>CATIWJ010195690.1:0-12181 GCA_949640765.1 Croton laevigatus
ATATTGGGTCAAGTCCATTATAACTTAATTGAAGCTTGCTTAGAATATGTTCATTTGGGATTTCTTTCAATCTATCCAATATGCCATTCCATTCCCTTAAAGACTTACCATTCAAAGCCAAACCTAAAACATCAAGAGCTAGTGGGAGGCCACTTGCATATTCTACAAACTTACAGCTTAGCTCCCGATATTCCTCCTTACAGCAATTACTGTTGAAGGCTTTTAAGCAAAAAAGTTCGAAAGAATCATCACGATTTAACTCACCAACCTTGCATATTTCATCCACTCCATACTGATTCAAGAGATGTTCATTTCTTGTTGTTACTATGATTCTGCTTCCAACACCAAACCAATGTTCATCTTTTTTTCCTAATAGCAACTCTAATTGCTTTAGCTGATCGACATCATCAAGAATCACCAACAACTTCTTACGATGCAGCCTATTTTTTATCTCATCGGCTCCTTTATAAACATCATATATTTTGATGTCTTTATCCAGTTCCAGTGTTGCGGATAGAAGTTGTTTCTGTAATGAAAGTATACCATATTTTTCAGATGATTCTCTGACATTTTCAAGAAAACAACTACCTTCAAAATGGCAATAGATACTCTTGTAAACAACACTAGCAATAGTTGTTTTCCCAATTCCCCCCATACCACATATCCCTATAATTCGAACTTTACTCACTTGTCCTAAATCTAAATAATAATTCATTGTTTTCAACCTAGATTCCATCCCCACAAAGTCTTTCGCAATGCTACGATTTGATCTTCTCAAGTGGCCAAGTATGTCATCAACAATATCTTGAATAAACTCTGCCTCATCTCTGTAATGATATAAGTTTTTTTTGTCATATTAGTTTTTTAAGAATGTTTTTATATCAAGAAAATATCCTTTTTTTATCTCCCCCTGACCCAAATATGCATTTTCCTTACAATTCATGAAATGTAATCTGATTGATCTAAAACAGCCTGAATCTGATAAGAATTGTATAAAGAAACTAGCATTTAATTTAATATTTAGAATAAAGAAAGAAATGGAATTGACCTGCCATTTCGATGCCATCCGGAGAGATTGGCTATTTCTGTTGATGCATTTCTCCAGTGCTGGACCTTCTCAATCTTGTCTTCGAAAAGTTTTTCATACTTAAGAAAGGGTTCTCCAAATTTACCAGTCTGATTTCTCACTTCATATGGATTCACATCATAGAAAATGGGCAAAATAGTTTGCCCCTCACCTTTCTCGCATTCAAAAATTTTGACTAGTTCATTCAGACACCAAGTAGAATTAGCATAATTTTTTGAAAAAATAACGACCAAGATTCTCGAGTCTTGTATTGCTTTAGGAAGCTGCAGAGGAACAGAATCTCCTTTTCGAAGCTCTCTATCATCCTTAAAGGTGATGATTCCTTTTCGAAACAACTCTTTGTAGAGATGGCTAGTAAAATTATTCCGAGTGTCTTCACCTCTGAAACTAAGGAATACATCATATCTCCATTGTTGTTGTGCAGAAGAAGCAGCAGCAGCCATGAGAAACTTTCCAGTACTTCTTTCTTTCTTGTAAAGGTATTTATCAAACTATTCTCTCTGTCACTGCATCTTCTTCGAAATGGCAATGGTTTTTAATAGCAAGTTCCAAGAAATCTGAATTTGGAAAACTCAAAGCTAACTTCACTAGAGGTAAACGATTGAATATGTTGATGTGACTTGAATTGTTGACTAATATGTTTATCCAACAACTTTTTAAACTAATGGCCAACAACAGCCTGTATTATCATTACTTTACACGTTAGCACCCTATAAAAAAATGTGCATTTTAACGGCCAATAACAATTTTTTCACCCCTCTATTATTGTGTTTTTTGACTTTTGATCACTTAACGCATTAGTTGGCACTTTTATTTCTTGTACTATTTAAATAGATACTTTAAGGCCCCTCCACGGCCATTTTATAAGGATTATATTGTATTTTTTGGACAAAAACGCATTATTTTCATAAGTTGGAGGACCAAATTTAGTCATCTTCTCCATCTAGCTAAAAGCACCATTTTAAAAATTTTTCACCCCAAAACTCTATTTTCATTTCTTGTCATAAATTTTACAAATGAATATACCAAATAGAAACTCTTGATGTAAGAATTCCAAAGACAGTTTCATATTTGTCATCTAATCACGGGAAGACCTCGTTTTATGTGTTTAAAAAACTTTAAACACATAAAACAAGGTCTTTCCGTAGTTGGACGACAAATATGAGACCAGATTTAGAATCCTCATATCGAGATTTTCAATTTGGTATACTCAATTGCAAAGTTTTTATCACTGGAAAAAAAAAAGGGTCAAAACGACTGAGAAACTTCAAATTTCTGATGGCTAGTCATTTTAACCTATTTTTTTTGCGATAAACCTTACAAGTGAGTATACCAAATTGAAGATGTCAACATGAGAATTCTAAATCCAGTCTTATATTTGTCGTTCAACCATTGGAAGACCTCATTTTATATATTTAAAGTTTTATTATTGGAACTTTAAACACGTAAAATAAGGTCTTTCGGTGGTTAGGCAATCATACTATGAGACTCATAAACATACGCACCCTCCATCATGATAAAACAGTGCGCGTTTCTCAAACAGATGGAGGGCGAGTAGAACGCAGTTTACCCTCACTCGGCATGCAAAATCACGTTGTTTTGCCCATTAATTATTTTTTATCTTTCAGGGTTTCATCAAACACCTGGTATGCAAATTAAAGTAACAAAAAAAGAACTAATATTAGAGGAACAAATAACAAAAGAAAAACAGCCAGCATTAATTAAGATTTAAAGGGTGGATTTGATTGTATGGAACAAACGAACAAGTTTCCAAGACATGCCCTGAATTTGCGGAAATCATCAACCAATAAATACCTGGACAAGTGGGACCTTTAAACTTGAAGGAGAATTCACAGAAAATACTGTCGGAATTACATCATTCGAAAACATGAACGATTGGAGAAGCGGAGCCTCAATTAATGCAATGCAACCCGCATTCTTAACTTTATAGTTAACGGTTGCTGATGTGGAGATTTGAGCTGGCACCACCATTGACTTTAAAGCTGGGAGAATGAATAACTAATTTTTAATGGATTATGATATATAGATTGTATATAAGCATTGAATCTACCATAAAATTCTTTAAAGAATTAATAAATATTTAATATTATATCAAAATTCATAAATTGTATTATACAAGCATTTAATGCTAATTAAATATTATACAGATTCAAAAAAAAAAAAAAAATTTATTTAATATTTATATATTAAAAAAAAATTATTTCCCACGGCTCCTTTCCCCTCATCAAATTCTGCTTCCTCGAAAAAACAAAATAATGACTCTACTTCTTCAAAAATAATGACTCTACGTACTTGTTGACTAAAAATCATTATTTTTTTTAGGCCGAATTTAAAGAGGAAAAGAGAGCCACAAACGTGGGAAATAAATTTTTTTTTTTTTGAATATATAAAATATTAAATGAAATAATTTTTTTTGAATATATACAATATTAAATTAGCATTAAATGTTTGTATAATACAACAATTTATGAGTTTTGATACAATATTAAATATTTATTGATTCTCTAGAATCTTGTGGTACATTCAATACTTATATACAGTTATCATAATCTTTTTTTTTTTCAGAATTTTTTTTAGAAAATAAAATTATAAATTATTTATTTTTAGTTCCGAAATTAATTTTGGAAGTCACAATTTACAGATTTGACTCTGTTTGAAAAATATCACATAAAATAAGTAGAACCGTTGAGTTTAACAGTCTCAGCGGTAAATAGTCAAAGCTATAAACTGTCTCCCTAAAGTTGATCTCGGGACTAAATATAAACAACCTACAATTTTATTTTCTGAAAAAAAATTCAAAAAAAATTAAAAATCGTTTGCATATGCAGACGTCCGCATAGTAACGGGACCATATATACATATATTTACATAGGTATTTTACACGTGCACTCAAGAAGAGCTTTTTTTTTTTTGCCAGATATGGGGTTCGAATCCGGTGGTTTGCCTCCACATTCAATGTCCTCTCCATATGCGCTATCCAACCCCGAACATACTTAATGGCTTCTCTTGCTTTTAACACAACTGTTACCATATTTTCAAGTTTGTGGGATTCGAAAAATGCTTTGACAAATTCAAGCTCATATATACCATACGAAATTCAATCACTTCAGCTTCAATCCATTTATTAAAAAAACGCACTAACCTGCATTGTTTAAGAAGATTTGTGGTATGAAATTGAGCCAAATTTTATTTCTTCAAGGCATTTTCATTCTCTTTACAAAGTCTGCAGAAAATTACTTACTCTTTCTTCACCCTCTTGTTCAGTTTTAGAAGCTCAGGCAGGAGTCACCAATTCATGACTTATCTGAATTTTCTTATATCTTCCACGCGCTGTATAATCTTCCTTTCCCCATGAGCAGCTGATTTGCAACTCCGAATCAGCTTCATTTTACTCTTCCTTTTCTTTACATAACTAGAATCTGTACTTAGTTACTCTCCGCTGTCCGAACTGTCTTCTTCCCCACCGCTGTCAGAACTATATATTTCTGCAAAGAGGAGCCAAGTGCCTTTTTTGTAGGAAAAACTGTGTTTTAAAACTTAGTTAAAATAAAGAAATAAGTTGTTTTGACCTATCATTTAAATGCCATCCAGAGAGATTAGCCAGCCACCTCTGTTGATGCAACTCTCTCCATGTTGTTTATGAGAATTTTCTCATACTCATTGAAGGATTTTTCCAAATTGTTTTCACACTTCAGATGGACTCATATCATAGAAAATGGGCAAAACAATCTGTCTCCCACTTTTCTTGTGTTCAACACGTTCATTCAAACACCAAACAGGAGGAGCATAATTCTTGACTCTAGTATGGCTTTACGGAGGTACAGACACTCCTTTGGGAATCATCCTTGAAGGTTATGATTCCTTTTCTACACAACTCTTTATATAAATGGCTAGAAAAAGTTTTTCGAGTATCTTCGCCCCTGAAACTGAGGAACACATCATATTTCCATTCCTGTGAATGCAACTAAAGCAGCCATTAGAAGATAACTTTGGTTATTAGTCAACATGCTTTGTACGTTAAATTTTGAGTATGGTGTTCTCAGAATTTTTGCTGATAACTGATTACTACATGTATCTTCTCCAGTTTCCTACATGCGGAGCTTAGCTTTTCTGTTAAGGAGGTACACTAAATTACTAGTTAATAACATTGTGATTGAAATTTAAATCAAGAAACACATACTCTTAAGGCACTCTTCCACAGTTGTTTGATATTGCTTCATGGCATATGGAGTCGAACTAGTTTATCTGGGTGAAAACTTGATGGAAAAGATTTGAAAGGACATTCAGGCCATTCCAAATATCTTAATTCATTTGGAAGATACTTAATGTCCAGAGAGGTCGGTACACCTTTTAGTATGAGCAATCTTTAGGTCTTTCACTTTGGAGAAAATTTTAGCACTCAAGGTTCCCCTATCATATTTCCATGAATGCATCACCAGAGCCTTCACTTTTGTTTCCTGATATTTGGAGTCATAAAAGAACAATAAAACAATAAGAAACAAACAAACATAAGTTGCATAACCTCAAATTGCTAAATCATTTGCAACTACAATACAAGTATTACCTACCTTCTTCTTTGATTGAATGTGATATAGATCCTTCTCGAGCCATATTCTGCTACGTAGCCCTATGTCTTCACTTGATTCTCTACGAACAATTTCTCTTCCCATTTCTTTGATCAAATCATGCATCACTATACGTCCCCTTGAAATGCTTATAAGTAAGTGATTTATCGATGAGTTCTCCTATACTTCCGTCCGGGAAAACTCCACTACTTTCAAGTATCTTTAGCACATAATCTTTCTCCGTCCCTTTGAAGAAACATGCAATATCAAGAAATATTTCCTTTGATATAGGGTCAAGTCCATTATAACTTAATTGAAGCTTGCTTAGAACATGTTCATTTGGAATTTCTTTCAATCTGTCCAATATGCCATTCCATTCCCTTAAAGACTTACCATACAAAGCCAAACCTAAAACATCAAGAGCTAATGGAAGGCCACTTGCGTATTCTACAAACTTACAGCTTAGCTCCCAATATTCCTCCTTACAGCAATAATTACTGTTGAAGGCTTTTAAGCAAAAAAGTTTGAAAGAATCATCACGATTTAACTCACCAACCTTGCATATTTCATCCACTCCATACTGATTCAAGAGATGTTCATTTCTTGTTGTCATTATGATTCTGCTTCCAACACCAAACCAATGTTACATCTTTTTTTCCTATTAACAACTCTAATTGCTCTAGCTGATTGACATCATCAAGAATCACCAACATCTTTTTACGATGCAGCCTATTTTTTATCTCCTCAGCCCCTTTATAAACATCATATATTTTGATGTCTTTATCCAGTTCCAGTGTTGCGGATAGAAGTTGTTTCTGTAATGAAAGTATACCGTATTTTTCAGATGATTCTCTAACATTTTGAAGAAAACAGCTACCTTCAAAATGGCAATAGATGCTCATGTAAACAACACTAGCAATAGTTGTTTTACCAATTCCGCCCATACCACACATCCCTATAATTCGAACTTTACTCGTCCTAAATCTAAATAATAATTCATTGTTTTCAACCTAGATTCCATCCCCACAAAGTCCTTCGCAATGCTACGATTTGATCTTCTCACGTGGCCAAGTATGTCATCAACAATATCTTGAATAAACTCTGCCTCATCTCTGTAATGGTAGAAGTTTGTGATGTTAGTTTTTTAAGAATGTTTTTATATCAAGAAAAGATCCATTAAATATGCATTTTCCTTAGAATTCATGAAATGTAATCTTATTGGAAAAAAACAGCAAGAATCTGATAAGAATTGTATAAAGAAACTAGTATTTAATTTAATATTTAGAATAAAGAAAGAAATGGAATTGACCTGTCATTTTGATGCCATCCTGAGAGATTGGCTATTTCTGTTGATGCATTTCTCCGCTGCTGGACCTTCTCAATCTTGTCTTCAAAAAGTTTTTCATACTCAAGAGAGGGTTCTCCAAATTTACCAGTCTGATTTCTCACTTCAGATGGATTCACATCATAGTAAATGGGCAAAATAGTTTGCCTCTCACCTTTCTTGCATTCAAAAATTTTGACTAGTTCATTCAAACACCAAGTGGAATTAGCATAATTTTTTGAAAAAATAACGACCAAGATTCTCGAGTCTTGTATTGCTTTAGGAAGCTGCAGAGGAACAGAAGCTCTCTGTCGTCCTTAAAGGTGATAATTCCTTTTCGAAGCAACTCTTTGTAGAGATGACTAGTAAAATTATTCGGAGTGTTGTCACCTTTGAACCTATGGAATACATCATGTCTCCATTGTTGTTGTGCAGAAGAAGAAACTGCAGCTATAGAAGCCATGAGAAGCTTTCCACTGCTTCTTTCTTGTAAAGGAACTATTTCTCTCTGTCACTGCATCTTCTTGAAAATGGCAAATGGTTTTTGCCATTTACTAGAGGCAAACGCTTGAATATGTTGATGTGGCTTGAATTTAAGCAGCAATTGTTGACTAATATGTTTTTCCAACATTTTTTAAACTAATGGCCAACAACATTTTGGAGCCTTGTATTATCATTACTTTGTACATTAGCACCCTGTAAATAGAACACGCATTTTAAGACAAGAGCACCCCACCCTCATGAGAAAACGACGCGTCTTTCTCAAACAGATGGAGGGCGAGTAAAACACAGTTTAACCTCACTCAGCACGCAAAATCACGCTGTTTTGCCCATTAATTATACTATTTTTCACTCTTCTTTCAGGCGTTTCATCAAACACCTGGTATGCAAATTAAAGTCACCAAAAAAGAACAAACATTAGAGGAACAAATAACAAAAGAAAAACAGTCAGCATTATTTAAGATTTAAAGGGTGGATTTGATTGTATGGAACAAATGAACAAATTTCCAAGAAATGCCCTGAATTTGCGGAAATCATCAACCAAAAAAATACCTGGAAATACCTGGACAAGTGGGACCTCAACGCTGTTTAAACTTGAAGGAGAATTCATATAAAATACTGTCGGAATTACATCATTCGAAAACATGAACGATTGGAGAAGCGGAGTCTCATTTATTGCACCCCGCATTCTTAACTTCATAGTTAACGGTCATAACAGATTGCTGACGTGGAGATTTGAGCTGGCACCACCATTGACTTTTTTTTTCCTTAGATATTTTGGGGGACTTCTTTTTAAAAAAAATATATATATATATAATCTACAACTGCTATCCATTGTTTTTAATAATAATAATAATTTGTAAAATATTTATGTGATATCGAAATTTTATTTATATATCTAGATGTTCTCTAATTCGTTGTTAAATTATTTCTATTTGTTTAAATAAAAACTCGGCTTTTTTTTTTTTGACTGATTTTATACGGTTATTTAGAATTTTCATTTTTCTAATGTAAAAGTTTGCTTAAAACTGCCTATATTTACATGATATATGATATATAATCTATGACTGTGGTGTATTAGATCCGTAAAATTATTATAATTTTTAGTTTTTTTATAAATTTAATAAGATCGGGAGTGTTCTGTTGACAATAGGAAATAATAGAATATATAATTAATCAGTTACGTGGATGATAATTACATAGGGAAAAACAAAATTAATGATAATTGTTTATTAGTCAACCTATGCCATATACCTTCAGGCTATGAAACTTATAGTGGATTTTTTCTCTACCCAACAAACTGTCCAGAAAACAGTTGTGCCTTTGTGTGGAATGCCAGGCCCTGATGATTTCTGCCTCAATGTATTTTGTAATTTCGACATGACGCGTACTACTGTTTATTCATCTGCTGTTTTAGCTGAAATTGCAATACTAACAGCGCCAAAGTCTGATCTCAATGGATCTGAAACCGTCCTCACTCGTATGTCATCGGCTGATTTGAGGAGCACATGGGGTGTTCTTTCAGCCCAGTATGTGGAAGAGCATGATCAATGCATAGACAGCATCATCCCAGCTGAACCAGGTCTGTAAACTCTTCAGTTGGGTTTTGTTTCAGTTTTTAGCTTTCTAGCTAGAAGATGATGCAGCCATTGAGATAACATCTGCCCATGGGATTTCTGTTTTTGCTGCAGCGGAAAAATTTAATTACGAAGGTCTGAGCAAAGCTCTTGAACAACTAGCAGAGTTTGAGAAAAGGGCAAATTCAAGATTGATTCGGTATGGAGTACTGAAGGGTTTAAATCTAGAAGATATAAAGCGGGCTGGTCAACAACTTGTTTTGCAAGATGGTTGTAGAGGGTTTCCAAAATATTGCGAGGAATGAAAATGTAATGACGGATGTCCATCCTTTCTTACTGTTGGTGTGGTGATCTCATTAGATCAGCTTTCTCATCAGGTATTTCTGATTAGTTGTTAGGACCGAAATAGTGCCGTTGCAAGTGTTCTTTTCTTTTGCTTCTCCATCTAAAACTCCTGTAACCTTAAGTTTGTTTCCTATCAACAGGAGATCTAAATGTTCTGCAGGTCCATTCAAATGAATTGGCTTACGAGAACAATATTTCAACAGGAGAAATTATTAGGACAGTGGAGAGCCCAATGCAAAAGCTTCAAGCTTTAAACACCATCTTGAATGACAGAAATGATACTGATAACCAGCAGTTAACTGTTCATATTGGAGGATCAGTCGGCGACCTGCTCTGCCTGCTTAAAGCAGATATAGGTATTGTGATTGGTTCGAGCCCAAGCCTGAGGAGACTGGGATGTTGGCATTTTCAAAGAGAGAAGAGAGCTTCAAAATGAAAACAATAAACTTAAACACAACAAATAACATAAACTTACGTTGGAGAGAAACCAGATTTTCATTTCATAAAAACAGAGAATATACAAGAGACTTCTTTCTCTTTTTCTTCTTCATTTTCACTCTCCAACTCACTCAATAATCTCTTTCTCTGCTCTCTTTCTCAATCTCTTAACAAGAGATTTTCCTCTCACGCACACATGCACAAGCATAAATATTTATAGAGAAAAGAGAGTTCTAGAGATATGTGAGCTGTCCATTCTCTAGAATTTTCACAAATACTTTTTAGTCAAAAATATCAGCACACACATCTTCCAACATGGGAGATCATTTTGGCATTTCTTTTGTTCCATTATTCTCTGGTATGGTGAAGAAGCAGAAGGAATTTGTCAAAGGCATCTCGCCTAACTGGATTCATTCACCAGGCACGCTATATACAGTATCTAGTTGGGCTGAAATACATGCATGCATCCTGGGATCATAATTTTATGATCTGTTTTTGAATATTAGGTAAATATATGCATAAGAACTGAAGCAATTGCATATAAATAGAATACAGGAAACCCTCTCTTTCCTCCTCCATTGTTGTTCTGCAATTTTTTTTTTTTTTTTCTTGAAGCTGCTGTTTGTTTGCCTCTGAACATAAGTTGTTCACGCATGAACAGGAAGGAAAGAGAAAGAGGTGGATTAATCATAAATTATTGTCTGTAATTGTATAGTTTGGTCTGTTGTCTGTTTTATTTATTTGATTCTTTTTGTTGGATTTTGTTTGTTCAATGTTTTATTAATACCATCAATGGCTTCTCTCGCTTGTTTGTAACACAATTGTTATTACCATATTTTCAAGTTTATTGCATTTGAATAATCCTAACCCTCCACTGTCAATTGTCTTCTTGCTTTCTTTAAATTTTGCAACAATTCATTTGACTTTTAAAAAAAAAATTAAAACTTTACCTTTCTATGAAATAATTGACAAATCTACAGTACGTTGATTTCCCACTCTAATTCTTCTTCTTCTTCCTCTAACCTGAATCCGTCTTCCTCGTCGTCTAAACAACTGATTCTCCTCCTCGTCCTCGTCTTCTGAACAGCTAATTTTCCATTTCTTCTTCTTTTCTGAGCAGCAGATTCCTAACTCTGCATCATCTTCCTCTCCTTCTGACTTTGAGTACTGCAACTTCACCAACGTCTCCATGCTTTCAGAAATGTCTTTAGATTCTTTAAAATTATTATAAGAACCCAAAGTTTCTAAAGGTTTATTGCTTTCCATTAATTCTTGCATTTCTTTCTCATGTACAATGCGTACACCACATTTTTTTATTCCATGAAAATCTTTGATTATACGATCGGAGAAAGTTATCTTCACCTTTTTCAGACATTCATAAGGATCGGTTTTGTGATTGGCAACAAAGAAGAAGACAAGATGCTCTAATGCAGAAAATATTTGAACTAGTCGATTTCTGCAGGTGCTCCAAACCATCTTGTTTTTACAACTATGAGCTGTAAATTGACATTCAATATGAGGAAACGCTACATCTCTAGAAATCAGAAAACAAACAACAAAACCTGCAATGTTCCTCGGCTTCTGACATGGAGATAGGCCGATTTTCAGTGGACTCTCTAAGCTCTGATAGGTAAACCATTCAGGAATTTCTCTACCAGGTAACTGCATAAAGAATTCAGGATCCTTATCCATTTGAACGCCTTTCTGCATCAAATTCATTATCTATAAAAATGTACTAATCGTTCAAATACAAAAATTTATTAAAGAAAGAATGATTTAAGAAATTTACCTTATGAGAAGTCTTTTCATACTGATTCTTCCTTATGCAAATTTCTTTTATCCAAAGCAGCCAGTTGAGCTTTAGAAAAGAAAGCAAGTAACTTTGCAGCCATGTGAATGCCACACTGATATTCCCTTGGTGATCATTCAATAAATTGATACAATTTGAGAAATCTAAGTCAAAATTCTTCACATTGTGTCTATCAAATAGATTTGGGAGGTTTTTCAAAGTAGAGCACCCATCCATGTACAGGCCTACAATATTTGATGGAAGATCTGGCAATAATTGAAGTTCCTCGCAATTAGATAGTTTAAGATAATTAAGCTGGTAAAGATGACTAATGCTTGAAGGCAAGCTTGTGAAATTGTTTCTGCTCAGATCGAGACATTTCAGCCTGGGCAAGCCACTAAGAGCATTAGGAATTGGTCTTTTAGAAAGGTTATCACTTAGATTTAGCTCTTTCAGAAAGGGTAAAGCTGAAAAAGAAGGAAGCCACCATAATTGCCTATGGAAATTCCAATGTTGCTTAGCAATTCCAGATGC
>CATIWJ010195738.1:0-18218 GCA_949640765.1 Croton laevigatus
AAATTGACTAAGTAGTTAGTTGATCTAATATCATATCAAATCTTAATTAATATACAATGTGGAATTTCACAATATCCTAATTAACAATCTTAATAGTATTAGTATTAATAATATATTCTAATTAGGAGTTAATAATAGTATCGTATTATAATTTATTATTAGTATTATTAGAAAAACAATATAACATTAGCCTTGTATTATGGTAATTATATATAGTCTAGTAGAGACTAAACATTATTAAATTTCAATCAATATTCTATAAAATCTTTACATATTTACCCTTAAAAAGTTAGAAATAGGAAGAGTATTTTTTACTATTCCAATGTTACTCACCTCATTCATGTGCTTATACATATTATAAATAAATAGATTTAAATTGCATATTCACCTACAGTAATAACTGGTAGTAAATAGATTTAAATTGCATATTCACCGACAGTAATAACCGGCAGTCGCGCACTAATAATAATAATATTAATAATAGTAGTAGTAAACCTGAAACCAGTGGTAAAGACTAATTCTTTTCTTTTACTATTTTTGAAGACTTGTCAGCAAAGCTATACACAGTAAAATACCATAACATGGATTACAACGGGTCAACAGCTCTCTTCCAAGCTCCATGAATTGCTTGTGAAGTCCAGTTAAGGGAGAATTCATTTACAAAAATTGGACCAGTGAGCATAAAATGGAAAAATGTTAAAAAATTAATTCCCAGAAAAAAATCTATTGCAATGACTCTCACAGTTTCGACAGTTTCTTCGAGAACCAATCAGATAGTCGCCTCATCTTGTTTGATATATCAGCATTTGCTGCGAAATAAGAGTGAGCATTTTCCATCATCACTTGTACATCATGCTTCACTGCTTTTATGCTCCGGTAATAGTTATTTTCTAACCTTGATTGAATAATTTCCGGACATAGAGGAACGGGAAATCTGCAAGAAAGAACCAAGATAGCCATGAGTAAGATTATTCATAAATCACTCACTGAAAATTTCAAAGCTGTTTTCAGAAACGGGGTAAAAAATTTTAAAAAAAAGCTATTATCATTATATTAAGAAGATGCAAATGCCTGTTAACCATTCTCATCTACCAATCTGAACAATGGGCTTGGAATGTATATAGAACACGTTCATAATTCTCATATATATTAACTAAGAGAAGGCGGTTTTCTCAAAGTCTCCACAATATACGTACTCCATATTTATTTAATTCCATCATAGGCCAAAATATCCACAAAACACAACAAAAAAAAAAAAGGAAGATCTGGGATAAATACCTGTTAAAGAAATCCAATTTATGAGAAGCTTCATTCAATTTTTGGAATCCATATTGATCCTGGGATATCAAAAACACAATGAAAAGCCTTCACATAATTGCTTATCATAAGGTCAGATTAACTTTTAGAAGAAAATTTCTTACAAAATTTAACCAACAAGGAAAGCAAACTGAGGAGGCGGGTATGCAGTAAAATACCTGATTCAGGCTCACCGACTCTTCTAATCTATCAAAAGAAGATAGCAGTTTTTGGCTGATCTCATAACCAATATGAGGGGGCTCCCATGGCATTTTAGGATCAGACAGTTCCCACGGACTGTGTCGATGGGTTTCATGGGGATCGGTATCGTAGCGTACAGTGAATCTCTCCCAAGGGCTGTCAGGGTAGTCACTAGATTTTGCATTGGAAGAGAAAATTCTCCCATCCCACCAACTACCATCCTCGCCATTCTCATTCCTCCACCACACAAGGCATTTATCTCTGAGGCTCCAATTTCTACTGATAGCAGCATCATACCGTGTTTTCTCAACAACAAAATCAGGAAAATTGATCAGTTCAGGCAAGGTCAACTTGAATGATTTACCACATGATTGAGACAAAGGATCTGTGAATCTGAGGATAATTTTACAGCAGCTGTCCCCAGAACCTGGATATGGGGCATAAACAAGGCTTTCAACCTTGCAAATTTCGACAGCACTAAGGTGTAATGAACTCCAAGGACCTTTTTCTGGTGAACGAGTTGATTCAATAAACTCTTGATGGCCCTAAAATAACCAAAATTCAATTATAAATGGTCAAAATGGCAATTTGGATGATATCTTAGACCTCAGGATTGAAAGAAGCAGAAACTATCAATCAAGAGAAAAACTACAAAATACCTGAATCAAATACACTACTTCATCACCCAACTGAGGGATGTAACGGTAGCCATCTTCATGTTTTGACAAAATAAGCCATGACAGTTTCCTCTCAGGGAAACTTTGAATCGAATATTTTAAGTCGTTATTGGCTTGGCTGTTTCTAGTGGATGATGATCTTAATGTAATTCTAGAATTGACCATCCTTTCTTCAGGTTGGGGCTTAATACTCTCATTATTTGATGTCCCAACCAATTTATGGCGCACTTTCATTCTCAAGGTATGATTCACACCATCTGGCTCCCTTGTAGTTGCCTTCATCTTCATTGATCTGGTTCTTCGTATGGCATCTGAAGTATTTTCTTCCTCAACATGATCCAAATGTTCTAGATTGACCCTAGTCTTATGTGACTTTCCACTGTCACGACCCTCATGCAAAGAAATTGATCTGCTAGAACCTTCAAATTTTGCTCGCACTCCAGGTTCATTTTGCTCTCTGCAAGGGGGACTTTCAGACATTACATCAACAATATCTTGCTCTACATTATCCACCACTCTCATAAGCGTGTGGTTGGAAGGAGTTTGTGGACCCCTCAAACTTCCTTTTTTTATTTTAAATCTAGGTAGTTTAGGGTTCTCTTTCAATCCCTGACATGAGTTTTCATCAGCATATTCACTTGCTTCCTTTGAATCAAAATTTCTGTCCTTATCATATTCAGACAAAATTTTGTCTTCCTCATCAGGAACTCTATCCAAAGGGCTTGCAGAAGCACCGTTTTCACTTGCTTCAATTCTAGCACTGTATTGACTTACTTCAGTTCTTGCACCATCATGATCCATTTCAAATTGCTCATCCCTGCAATGGAACAGTCCATCATTACAAATTTTCACA
The DNA here is from genome assembly GCA_949640765.1 of Croton laevigatus. Classification (NCBI taxonomy): domain Eukaryota; kingdom Viridiplantae; phylum Streptophyta; class Magnoliopsida; order Malpighiales; family Euphorbiaceae; genus Croton; species Croton laevigatus. The sequence continues at coordinate 3,028 of CATIWJ010195738.1, forward strand.
TGAAAATAGATGTACAAAAGATTCCAGAATTAACATACCCATTGTCATTAATTCTACTTTCCTTGTACGCATCACATTGTAATCCAACAAATGCATCATCTGGCATCACATCTCCTAGTCTAGGATACTTGGATGTCCGAATCTTAACCTCTCCCCATCTGATTTTGCATCCATTTTCACCAGCAGATTCAGTAGCATCATCCTCTACATTTTGAAGATACCCTGCACCAGTATTGTGGACTCTATGCTGGTTTTGGGACAGCTCCACACCAATCACATCAGAGGATGACCCCAGATTTTGGGACCCGGTTTCAGGTAGAAATGCCGGTGATGGATTCATCTGATCATTCTGTCTCTCCACATTGATTACGCTGTCTTTTGGAGATGTAGACTTTTTAGTATCACGCAATGAAAATTTCAATACTAGTTTCTTCTTGATCCCAGAATTTGATTGAGATTCAGGCAATTTGGGAGGTTCAGCTATACTTTCTTCTTTCCCATATCTATCTGGCATATTCTGCAAGTACTGACAAGATGCATTGCTTTGAGGGTTTAAATCTTGCAGCCCTGATTCACTGCTTGATGTATAATTTTCTGAGTCATCTTCATCATCTCCATCTGTAGATGTTCCACTAATTTTGGAGAACATATTTAGAGCATTACGTGCAGCAACACGCTGAGGTCTCGATGACTTTGTCTTCGAAGATTTCCTCTTAGTGACTTTCTGGCCATTTTTTAATTTCTTAGCTCCTGTACTTCCAAAAGTTGACCTGTCCTGCTCATTCAAATTCCTCTTCTTGACACGCCTCCCAGAGGACTCGACCTAGAAACAGTAACACATCATGTTCTTTTAGTTATCTTTTGAAAAGTTATAGGATGCAAACAATGGATTGGTATAGATGAAGCACCTTTTTGGTTTTGTGTTTGCTTCTTCTAGATCTGCGAAGGCCATCTCTCTGACTATGTTCTGCGTCACTGTCCTCCATGCTACAATCTGGATCACTGGCAGAGCTGTAACAAAAACTACCTTGCTCACCTTCACTGGTGCACTCCTCTGCAATGTTATACTCCGAATCATTGTCATCACTTAGGACTTCGATTTCTGCTGGTTCCCAGTAAATGGCATCCATAAACTCTGGCAGTGGTTCAATCATTCTGTCCAGATCTTCCAAAGGGGGCATTTGATAATCCAGTCCTAAACTGAAATCAAGACCAACAGCACATTTTATGGACGGAGGCTGCCACTCCATTCCAAGAGCACCAAGTCGACGCTTCTGGAACACAGTCTGGTAAGGTTCTGGATATGGAATCATACCTAGAATGCACCAGTGAATCTTAAATTTCAGAAATCTATAGCATCAGAAAACATCTCAAACAATCTGGCTTATGTAACTAACGTACTGGAATCACAAACTGGATCTTGAATATTCCTACGATGTGGAGGAAGTTGTGTCTCCTGCATCACAAGTGATCTCAAGTTAACCAACGGAAAACAATATAAGCAATCAAAAGACCCAAACACCAACACACCAAAAAAATAAAAATAAAAAGCCTTACAAAAATGTCAGTTCTCTTGTTCAGTATCATTTTATAGTTGAAAATGGTATGCATGAAAAAGATGAATGATTAGGGATTCAAAGAAGTAAATGTTTTAATAATAAACACCTTTTGGCTTTTCTCCGAAGGAATAGAAGACAGAGTATTACAGTCTCATGTTGTGACAAACCCATACCCTAGGTTACCTTGGAGGGTTGACCCCTTCAATAGTTTAAAAACCAGATTATTTGAGATGTTTTCTGATGCTATAGAATGGTGTTATTTGACTTTAAAATGTTAGTTGCAACTAGCAAGATTAACATTTGCAGCAGAATTCATCTTTACTAGCATACAAGGATTGAATTGCTTTATGTTTTATTCTTTGCTCAATTGGACAACAACCAACATTGACAATTTAATGACCTTTAAAAGCAACGAAAGCAATAATAAATGGCAACCAACCAACCTGGTCAAGAACATTTCCAGCAGCATCCCTGATAAGGGGCCGATAATCTCCAAGGAAGAACTGCAGAGTATGAAATATAAACCAGCAATTAAATAACTTGCTCATGCCATCAAATAAATAATTACAGAAATTCCCCAGACCTGATCATATTTGGCATCCTTTTGGGACTCCCCTTGACCTGTGTTTAGCAAATGTATCTGCCCAACATCATCTGAAAGGATTATTGATGTTCCATCCCTACAGGACAGAGAAAATGCCTTACCAAAATCGGGGAATAACTAAGAGACTTGATTATCCATGAGATAAATTGACAAAACCGGAAAATGAAAATGCAATGAGGTATCAACTAACAATTTAATGATCCCGGCCCAGGAGAGTGAACAGTGTGAAGAGCTAAATATATCAAACTTCCCCACAGCTTGACAACATTTAGTAGAAAGCAAGAAAAGAAGGTATAAATGCACCACACAATCTAGAACTATATCTTTAAAGCCAATGCCCGTGTATATAACACCTCAGCGTCTAATAATACTAACAAGTATTCATCATCTCTTGAAGTTCATATAGAATCATTAACTGAAAACCAATTACAGGACAAGAGCTCATTTGCTATTAAAGCAACTGAATACATATTTTCTGCTTTGTCAGAAAGCGATAGAAGAAATGGTTTTCCATGACTCACAGCTAGTTCTAAACAAATTACAGAATATATCTTCAAATAGTGCCACAAAAGACAATATATGCAAAGGAACCAACCATATAAGCTAAATGACTGACATGGAGCATGAGGAACCAAGGAATTACATCGAAATGTGTATCTCAACATGAACTCTCCCTTCGCTATCTCTTTGTACTGAAGTGACAAGTTCATACTCAGCTCTAACATATAGACTAAATCCTTGGGAGGCAGAAAATGATTCAAGGACATTACCTTGATCAAGGAGGAAGAATCAAATGACACAGGAGCTAGTTGGTAAAAGATATAACCCAGATTTTATTATAGAAGAGTATGCAGTTCCAAATTAATTAGTAAAAGAAGCATGCAATACATAAATCAAACTAGTGAATAATGAATCAGGAGGAAGGAATTCTAACCAAGATATCTAAACGCAATCCCCTGAAATAACCAAGTTATGAGGGGAAAAAAAAAAAGAAACAAAACAAAACAGCAAAAGAATCAATCACTTACGGAGAAAACTTCCCATCAACTAACTTGAAACGCCCTAGTCCAATTTCATAGATGCGAACAGGTACGCCCTCCCATATCTACATATATCATACCATAGCGTTATAAAAGCAGGGGACACAATCAGCACAGTAGCTCATTAAAAAATTATGGAACCAGAAACATACATCCCAAACTATTGTCCTTCCATCATACCCGGCACTCATAGCTATCCGTGGGTTGAAAGGATGAACATCCAATACATAGGACTGCCAAAGGGTCAATGATCATTGATCAATGCTATCAATCTTTGAGGAAAAAATTGACTAAAATAAAATAAAATTCTAATGTCAAACTATAGATGATGCAGAAACAATTTAAGATCATATTTAATGAATTAAAAGCCATTGCAGCAGTAAAAAGGATTCCAACAGTGGTGGAAAAAAGGCAGGAATAAGTAGGATAGACAGAAATTGGAAAAATAGTTAAATGCTATGACTCAAGAGATGAACAAAAGACTTACTGATGCAGTGTGACCAGTAAGAGTATGGACGATGCTACCATCAGCAGCATTCCAGACGCATATTCTACAATCTGCATAAATTAGAAGCAGTTGGTGAAGACAAATTTTAAGCAACAGAACCTTGAGGATTCAGGTCCAGCAACAGCAAGCTGATTATCAGCAGATGGGATCTAGGAATTAATTTTTCTCAATCAACCAGACCAGGATCTACATTTGCAAAAAACTATTATGAGAAACCAGTTTTCCACATTTCATTTCTATGGTTCTGAGGTTTTCCTTTATTGAAGCTGACCATATAATCTTACTCTTGCAAGCCCCAGTTCTCACAAAGGCATATGCATTACTTTGTTTTCCAACCTCAAGCAATCTTAAATTCACACTTAAAGATGCAAGACATAGATTACTCTATCAATCTAGTTCATAAAGAAAGTAAATATGGGAAAATGATTTTCAAAGTAAGTATAACACAAAAATGCAATATGCAAATAATACATATTCAAATAAATAGAACAACACGTTCAAGACAAGCTAGTTGCTAAAATTATTTACCCATTATAGCTGCAAGCACAAAGCGATTATCCAAGCTCCATATAATCATATTAACACCACGAGGAGTTGGAAGAATCCTCTGCCGAGGCCCTCCCCGGGGAGGTTGTGGAGGCAACGGAGGAGGTGGAACTTTAAGATGATATGACTTTGTCCAACGTACAGATTTTCCCTAAGAAGATAATGAATTATATGAGAAGTTCATTCAAATTCTCAGAGGTACATTAATTGAATTCAGTTCCATTTCAAATGTTAAAGAGCATATGGGAGTAAGATTATTCTGAAAAAAACATAGGAAAAGTAAAAAATATGACTCCAACAAAGACACACACACACGCACAATGAAAACAATAATAAGTAACTTGTTAGACAGTCTCACATGGGATCTGCGTGACCTAGGCCTCCATATAATTGCACTACCATCACGAGAACAGGTAACAATGTTGTCATGACAGAACCTGAGTACAATGAGGTTCAACTTCAAGTGATAAGTGACCAGTTACATTTTTGAAGAGAAGAAAATTGATTTTGTGCATAAACACCCAAAAAAAGAGACGTGGAATAATTAAAGGAGACTGCAATTATATGGAAAGAGAATGTATAACAAACCAGGAATTCTTAAATTTGGGGATATTCTCCTCCTTTAATGTGTCAGACAATGAAGATCTTGAAGCCACAGCACAGCCACTGCAATAGAAGCAGAATAGTTTAATAATACTTTTTAAAAGAAAAATCATCTACTAAGAAATAGACACTAACCTGAACTGAACATAATTGACATCATTCTCATGGCCAGACAATATATCCATCTCATGAATCGGTTTTTCTGACTCATCTGCATTAACTTTGCAGGCATTCCAAACCTGCAATTGTTTGGTTGTTCATCAAGATATCAAACTAGCATTATAGGACTTAAATACTGCCGTAAGAGATTTAAAAAAAAAAAATTCAGAGTTGACTTAACAAACCCTTGCATGAGTGTCAGAGCTACCAGTGACAAAGACTGTTCCATTGGCATTGAAAGCACAACATAAGATCTGATTGCCTGGTGGAACATTGCTTGATGACGGTCCGTTACTGGATGAACCAATACTCTTACCTGCAGAAGTTATCCAAATTACTACTGCTGTACCCATTTGCAGACTATGCCAAACAAAAGAATAGGAAATCAACTAACCAGCAACAGCATCTAAAGGTTTTGGCACATAAATTCGTGGAACGGTTTGGGAATATCTAGCATCCCAGATTCGACAAGTTCCATCATCCGATGACCTACAAATATTAATAGACTATTTAAAAACGCACAAGGAATTCTAAAAGGGAATTGATCTGGATTTGACCAATTAAAACAGACTGACACAAGGTGACCACTACAATTTATAGCATTATATATATACTCATAGTGCAGACCACATCAAAATGATTTCATGCAATCTGCCTATGATTGGTGCACAATTCACAAAATAAAAGGACAATGATCTTATTATAAATTCATCTGGAATTAAATTATTAATGCCATCCATTTGTAAGATGTGTTAGTGCCTATGGTATCATGACATCTCATTGCAAAGATTTCAGAGAGAACTTCTAAGGATCACTAGAAGAAAATAATACATGACTCATATTTCATGACTCAAAAATGAAAAAGGACTTTGATAAACTTTAATTTTCCAGTTTTAAAATGGTCAAATCATCAATTGACTAATATAATAGAGCAGTAGAAGCAATAACCAAACATTAATTTGAGAAGCAGAACTCACGATAAAAGCTGGTACAGAGAGCTAGGTCTGGGACTAAATGCAATAGCTGTAACAGCTCCAGTGTGTCCCCGCAATACTGATATGGGCAACCCATCTGGCAAGCGCCACTGCAGAAGGCCCCGGAAAAGGAGTCAAATAATCAAAGAATCCATTTCTTTGCGTACTTTTCACTCTAAGGATATCTTTTATTTGACACTTAACCCTCAACTTTTAAGGTTGCAACAATTTAAGCCAACATTTGGAATTCTCAGTATCAATTTGTATTTTTTTTTTTTCCAATTGCACACAGAGTACATTCTGCTTTACCAGATCATCAAAAACCTCCCACTCATACTTTTAGTTTTCAAAAAATTTTACTCTACTTAGATCTGGTAACATTGTTGGACAGCTCAACAAAAACAGATAAATAAGGTAAAACTATACAAGCTTTGTACCCAATATCCAGATGATAAAACTGCTAGTGTACAAAAAACCAAAACCTTATTCACCTTGCAACAACAAAAACAAAGTCCCAAACAAGATGGGCTCGGCTGTATGGATCCTCCAACAGTTAACCTCACCAAGCATACCAATAGCATTCACCATTATTTATCTTGATTTGACAAAAATATGAAGATAAGTTCACTATTACTTCCAAACGTATCAAATGGACCTTATTTATCTTGATTTGGCAAAAAGATGAAGAGAAGATAACTTTTACTTCCAAATGTATCAAATCAATTTTGAAAAGGGAAACAGAAATTCGAAATCCAATTATTAGGCATGAGCTCCTTGACTATGAGTGCTGCCATGAAACCATATTTACAAGAACTCAAGTTTTCTCTCATAGAGACCCAACCTAGAGCCTCAGTGGAAATGATTGTTGGTGGTGGAGGAGGTGAGTGAATGAGAGATTGAAGGGAAGGGAAAAAAACGAGAGCAAACATTGTGAAGTGTTTAATTAAACAATATTTTATTTGAGTAAATTAAGAAAAAAGTCATTTTCAGTGACAGCCAAAATTTTAAGCTAACATCCCAGAGTTCAAGTTTTTTTCCCCCTTTTTTTTTTCTAGAGAGAGATTATAAGGAACAGTTTTTTTTTTTTTTTTTTCATGTACCTATACAATTATCAAACAACATAGAACAAACAAACTTAAAAGTGAAGAAGGAAATTCTTACTACTCGGATAACAAAATCATTTGAGGCAGATGCCACTAAAGCATTGTTTGAACTTACAGCCAAGTCTGTAATATCACCCTTGATAGCATACACAGGAAAATGAGGTTAAAATAGAGAGGACATAATAATGTAAAATGCTACACCTAAAATAAAATTATTTTTGCATATGTAGTCTGAACTCACTTCGTGCCCTCGGCAGCTTGCCAAGCAAAAAGCAGTTTCCATTGACCAAACCTTGACAAGACGGTCATCTGAACCGGTAATGACATACCTCCCTGAGCGATCAAATATAGCTATAGACACAGGCAAAACCATTTCAAAACCGTGCCCATTAAAATTATTCAAAGAAATATGGCAACATAGAATTTAGCATAAAAGTGGCATGGCAATGAAAATCACTAACCAGATTGGCAGATGTTTGTACACAGAAAAGACATATTTCATCTATTATTCATCTTTCCAAGAAGAGAAATGTTTTAATCTGTGATACCAATAGTGACACTGACCTACATTTGAAGAATTTTCAAAAGACACTGCCAAACATAAATCCTAATTAAACCGACAGCTAACACAAGCCCACTCCCCAACCCCAAAAAAAAAAAAAAAATCTCTTTCTTTTTGTCTATGAAAATAAAACAAAGATACAAAAGAAGAAAGCCTCTACTAACTAAACCACATACTGAATATAAGAGGAAGAAAGATTAGAACATCAAAAGGAAACTAATGAAGCTTCAGCCTAAAATATATTTCGTAAATATGCTACCAAATATCAATATCATATAAAGAAGAAATGCAGAAAGACCACAATACCAATACACAAGTTCAAAACATGGCAAAACATACCACAATAGACAGCATCACGGTGTCCCCTCAACTTCTTAATGTTTTGCATCTTCTGCACCATGGTTGAAGGCTTAGCAATCACATAGCATGCAGAACGAATAGATGGGGCTCGGTGGTGCTTGGCAAAACCTCCTCCAATCTCCCTCAATCCTAAACCATGCACCTGATCAGCCTGAATGTGAGGCCAACGCAGGAATGCAGGCAGAGGCTCAACTTTCTTATCCACACTTTTATCACCTGAAAAGAGGATGACCATAAAAGGAAGTTTGGGCAACATAACTCAAATAAAAAATCTATTATGAAAATGGACTTGAGCAGAGGAGAGGCATAGAAAGATAAGATGTTTGAAAGAAAAAAAAAAAAGTAAAAAGTAATGCATGACAGAGAAGCTTATTCTTGCTGAGAATCAGGCCACATTGTTGCTCTAAAGGTGCTTACAAATGCAAAGTAACAGTGAGGAAATAAGAAACACTTCTTATTCACATAGAAAGCATTAGATAACGAAAACAGAATAATAAAGTACGCATTGAGGAGAAAAATTAAACTCAAAATTCTGAAAAAATTATTATGCCAATTGCAAATTAAATACATGCCATGATGCCACATCAGGACTTTCAAGTATGCTGCTGTGTTATGAAAGTAGAGTTTCTAGATAGAGCCATTAGACTTCATATACTCATTAGCAAACCCCTATAGCCTCTAAGGTGCACAATTCTATATGGAAAGGTAAATTGATGGAGGAAAAAAATGCAAATAGAGTAGAGCATGCTGCTAATATTCACTTGAAAACGTAATTTCATAAAAATTATGGTATTTTTTTGAATCACATACAATCTAGAAGCGAAAAGGAACCAGATCCCAGTAATGTAGGAACAGCAGCCGCATTTGGTGCTATGTCTCGAACCTTACAAAGCGCAGGAGGGGCAATCTGCTGCAGCATTTGCTTCAGAAGCTTTACCAAATGATCCTTCTCAATATGAGGATACCTGGTAGTTATGCAAATCAATATACGCCCCATTATTATCCATATGGGTAAATGGAAAAAAAAAAATGCTACACAACAGAGTATTTAAAGCATAAAGCAACCCAAATTACAGTTTTTTGCAAGTAGATTTTCCACAGAACTGAAATATAAGGGCATTGAGTTTGAACTTGACAAGACCTTTCCTCGACTGCAATTAAACTTTTTTGAATCTTGCTATCCATATTTTTTTTAACAAGACTAACGGGTATTCAATTTCACTTGATTGAAAGATGACCAAACCATGAATAGAGATTCTTCACTCAGAATAATTCTGATGCTTAGATTTTAGTTTATTAGTAGACTCTTAATTTGATCAATTTCTAGAAGTATACATGGAAGCACCAACAGTGCAAACATTTGCTGCCTTGTAACTACGAATGAGCAGCGTTATTTTGAAAGAAGGAAAAAGGCAAAAAGCTTCTAAAGGCCAACTAATTTTCTGAAACTGTAGCAAATAAAAGTGTGAATAAAATTATGTTCAACGGTTGAACCATTGGTTTTCATAAGCTTTCATAATTTCAAAAATTAAGTACTCCCTCTATTCAAAAATAAGTACCTATTTGCAATTTCTCTACTATTAAGAAAAGCATTAATTACATTGGAACTATAAAATTTAATAGATAAAAAGACTAATATGCCCCTCATTAATGTTGGTATTTATTATGCACATGCCTTCTTTTAATTATGTGGAGGGTAAATAAGGAAATCACTATCTAATTTTTTTGACTTTAAAAAATGGGGCACTTATTTTGGAACAAAATAAAATAGCAAATGGGACACTTATTTTAGAACGGAGGGAGTAAACAAAACCAAAAATATGTGGAAAACAAATTTATTATACGTAAAAAACTAAGTAAATAACTTTATATTGCAAGTAAACAATATGCAATTTCGGATGAAGTTGCACAGTTCAACTGATTTTGATAAGAAATCAAGCTGTTTATACTCAAGAGTCATACATGAGCCAGTGCAGAAGGTGGGCCAATCATGTTCTAACAACACTATCATTCAATCTTCAAGTGACAATTCTTGCAAAACATGCAAATAATAAGTGACAAATTGACAATATGTCTAAGGACCATATAGACTGGATTTTAAAATATATTAACTAATGTGAAACTGAAGAATCCTGCTTATTATAACCAGAAAAGTGGGGAAAGATGAACATGCACACCTATCGACCAATTTTTCATAAGTTAACGGGAGAGAGACACCATCATCATCCACATTTTCACTGTGTGCATCACTTCTTGAATACCAGGCATGATATCTTCTTGGTAGAAGCTTGTGTTCCAAAAGCTCATTCCAAATTTGCCTGAAACTCTTTTGGCAAGGCCCAGACGATAGAAAATGTAAAATCAGAAAGTAAACTTCTCTAGGATCCACATCTATGTCATTCCTCTCTTGTTGTTCAAACTGAGTCTCATCCACCACCACATCGTTCGAAGTAGTTAAAGGTGCCTTACTAATAGAAGATGCACATTTCCAGAAATCCATTTCTTTTAGCACAATCTGAGAAAGTAAGCACTTGTTCAGGGATTCCACATTATAGTTATTGTCGCATTAAAAGACAAAAGAAGCAGACTAAGCATTCTGCATAAAACACAGTATGCAAACAAATATTTACCACAATCTAAAAATGAATCATAAAAGTAAAATCAATCCAGGAATGAAACACAAAAGAAAATAATCATCATACAACATTCTAAAACCTCAGGATACATGAACATGAAACTTAAATTACAAAGGATTACTCAAATGCTATCACTAAACATTGATTAAACCAACAGAACTGACATCATAAGGAAAAAAAACCTAATAAGCAAATATTCCAACTGAGAAACTATTCCTCCAAACTATAAAGTAGATGACATTTTTCAACTATTAAATTGAACCGACCAAAATTAAACTCACAAATTCAGCTAGCAATTGAAGACTAGAAAACTGAAAAAGAGGCCATAAACAACAATCATGCAAATTACTACAGCATTGAAATGTAACAATTGTAAGATCTAATAGAAAAGAACAAGAAGATCTTTTCTTCTATTTTCCTCATTTTCTTACCTACGCTTAGCTCAACCAAGCCCAGCTTCCTTCACTCTGAGAAATGGTACACAGAGATGATTAAGGAAAACAAATTATTGAAACAAATAGATAATCAAATGAAAAATTAGATAAAATCAGGGCTTGGAAGTGGAGCTGAGAAAAATTAATATGAAGGGAAAAGAGAAACAGCTCGTTTTACATTTTGAAATTTGGTTATTGTTAGAGGTTTTTGTTGGAATTTTATTTACAAGTCGGTTTTTTTTTCCCCCCTGTGCAGCGATGAAGAGAAAGTGAATATGAACAACGAAACGGAGTCCCCCAAAAATATCTTATTAATCTGAGAGAGAATATATTTTAGGGAGATTAATTAAGGTGTAATATACGAAACCGGATCGATTAAGGGCACTCGTAATGACCAAAGTACCCATTTTACTTTTCGATGTCGCTGATCCATGAAAGAATAGTTTAAGGGTTATATTTGTCTTATTCGTATAGAAATTAGGCTATGTAGCTTGTAAATACTATTTTTTTAACCAAGCTTGTAATTTATATTGGTTCTCTTTAATTTGGACATCCAGAAAACGAATAGTAATTAAAATTTGTAATAAACTGAAATTTATAGCTTCACCCAATTGTATAGTATTTGTCAAAGTAATACACTCATATTTTCTTTCTTACAATAGCAAGGTACATATAGCTGAAGATAAGTTAGTCAAAAGCATTCAAACTTTTTTTGTTTTTTTAAACATAGATTGTATTTCATGAATTTCATATATTATAGGATAATAAGAGTTCTTGAAAATAAACATTATTTCGAAATACAGAAACTATTGACTTGACTCATTCAAATTGAATTAGAAATTTTGATTTCTTTGTACAAGTAAAAAACAATTTTCAAATTAAAAAACTGAAAAAAAATTAAGATCAACGTAAACTTTTTACCAATGGCTCGTTTAACTTAACTGTTCGTATGAATGGATAGTTGATAGTGGTGGCTTATAGCTGGTAATGGATAATTGATCTAATTTAGTGTTTAGTAAAAATACAATAGCCGTTGCGGTTATAATGTTAAATTACCAACAAAGTATAATTATAATTATATATTAAATATATATTTTTATTTTTTTTAATATTTAATATATTATGAAATTAAAATTTTAATTAAATTAAAAATATTATTTTAAAAAAATTATTACTGTATTATTATTATTATTATTATTATTAATCAAAAAATAGTATTATTTAATAATAATTTTAAAAATAATTTAATTTAATATTATTTTAATAAGGTTCATAGTAATTTTAATATGAATCATCTATAAATTGGAATGAAGAAGTTCCGGATTATGGAAATAACAGCTGTTTGAGTTTTCCAACCAGTATCAGTTGTTGCTGCTGATTTTAGAATTACTAAACGCATAAACTTAAGTCATTGGGTATCCAACAATTATCAACTGCATGAAATAATTAAACCAAACACCCTCTAAATTATTAAAATAGGATTAAATTAAGAGCAATTTAGCCAATAGCACTTTTTTAGAAAAATTAGAGTTCAATAGTACATATAAGTTTAAAAATTAGAAAAACAACACTTTTTTTCAATATTAATCGATATAATTCAAAATGTTCCAAAACTACCTCTCAATGTATATTCATACTAATTGGTAGATAAAAGTCAACAAGTATAAATAATTTTTTAACATTCTTCAAATATTCACCAATACAACAGAAAAATGATTGTTGGCGCCATTTGGTGATTTTTGATAAGTGTCACCGAAGAATATTAGTAATAAAAATCAATATAAATAAATAAATATAGGTAAATAAATTCAATAAATACAAAATATATAAGTAAATACAAGGTAATAAAGTATATATATGTATGTAACAGTAAATATGTGTATACACATTTATTTACACATATTTACTAATACAAAAACAGTATCAACGTATTGTTGTGTTGGAGCATCGCTGAAATTAAATTTCGATAATGAACCAATAAGCATAAAATTTATGTCTATAAACTTGTCATGCTATGAGGATTTCATAAATGTCTTCAAATACAATTGATTTTGCTTCTACTCCATGGGAAGCTCTAGCGGAAATAAGATACCATTAGACTTCCTTTAGTGAGCTCTTCATTTTTTAAATAACATGCGGGTCAAAAAATGAAAGGGGATGGGTTATATACAAGTCTTATATATATTTAAATTTTTTAAAAAATAAAATTAAAATTAAAAAAATTTAAAAATAAGAAAAAATGGGATGGGCTAGAACCCCTCCTAAAACCCTCTATATCTGTCCCTACACCCCGATCCAATCGTTGGCCGCAAAATCAAGAAGTTGTGCTGTTTTTCATCATTTGGGGCCAAATAGTGAAGAAACAGTAGAAAACAAAGGGCATATTTGAAATGTACGAATCAAAAGTTTTCCGATAACATAAAATTTGTGAGTTTTCACATAGTTGTAATTTTTTTATGCCCGACGACAAGTTTTTCGGCCAAGAGAATAAGAAAAGGAGAAAAACAAAAGGTTAAAAGTGTAAAAGAGTACAATAATTTTAAAATATAGGATCAAAGTGTATTAATCAAAATAAAACTTTAAAAATAGACGATTTCTTATAATTCTCTTAAAGTAATAATATAAATAATATTATCTTTTAAAGATTAAAAGAGATCGTTGTAAATCCAAACTCTTCAAAACTGAAAAAATTAACAAAAAGTATATTGCAAAAAATCAATTATAAAGTCAATACGTAAAAAGATCAATTGAAGAAAAGCCTATAAGATATAAGACGCGAATAAAATATGAGATATTGCCAATGCCATATGATATCTTTAAATATCTAATATTTTATTACGGCATATAACAAATGAAAGAAATAAAGTTCCAACTTTCATATGAAATTTCAATTCCAATCTCTGGTAACTTTAAGATCAATTCTATAAAAGGGTTTTTTTTTTTGAAAAAAAAAGCACTAGGAATAGGAATTTTAATTGTTCAAGTTCTAAAAACGATCCAATATTATAAAATTACAAAATACAGAATCTTTTTGGAATGTTAGTTAAACAAATCATAAACGAAAAGGATTTCAACAAAAAATTTTGTTAAGCATCAATAAAGTGGATATCAAAGAGGCATGGGATGTATTGCCACACGTTCAGGACTGGACATTCCTCTTTCAATTGTTCAAACACAAGCATCACCGGCAACCAGATAACTAAGACTTGGCTTAGGGAAGCAAACGTTTGGAGTTTTTCTTAGGCAATCCTCCAATAATAACAAATCAAATTGAACTTATAAAATCTACCGACCTTTCTAGACATCCAGTTGACTGCATAAGCATAACTCACGTCATTTGAGTTACTTCTTGCAGTTTTAGCATGACTAAAAAATGTGGATTCTTTCAGAAAATCCCAAAAAAAAAAAAATCGTTGTCTACAAAATTCAAAAATATAAATTTATAGATAAAAATTTATCATACATAACTTTAAAAGTCCAAATATTAAAAATAATTGTAAAAAATGCCACTTTTTAGAACAAACAAATCTGCCCACATTTAAAAACTCAGGGAGCGTAACGTCTTAGTTTACCATCAGTTTATGAAATTGCCAATCTATTAAACTCTAATTTCTCAGTTTATATTAAGTTTACAACACATTTATTTATGAAACCTATATGAAAAAATTAGTAAGAAACTTCCCATAACCCAAATTATTGAATAAAAAAATTCTTGATGATAAATTTCTGAAATTCAACTGCATTTTCTACCTCCAACTAAGGTCCAAACGGTAAGTTACCTACCCAATAATACTAATATCATTTCAGTTGGCGAACAAACGGAAAAAGGGATGATTTAGAACCATTGGAATGAGAGTTTTTAGATCTATAACTAGGCATATTATACCAGATACAGATGCGTGGATTAAAACATTGGAGGAGCTAGGTAAAAATTAAAACGTTAAATTATTTACTCTTTAATAAGTAAATTAATTTATTTAATACATTTCCTGAACTCCTTAAACAAATTATATAACAACTAAAATTTTATTAAAAGTTTTATTCTACTATTTATTAGAATGATGATATTATTTTTAAGTTGATTATATAAAATGTTTGGTTTT
>CATIWJ010195846.1:0-26144 GCA_949640765.1 Croton laevigatus
TTTAAGCCATTATTATGTCTTCCATTAGGAAAAGAAAGATGCCTTAAACAAAGATTATTCTACACAAAAAACGTCTTGTGATCTTTGCTTTCTGGTTCTTTGTAACAGATAGTAAGATGAGTGAGAGAAAAACAGAGAGAGATTGAGAGAGTTTGAGAGAGAGTGTTCTTGAGAGAAAAATTGTAAGTTTTATTTAGAGAGTTGGTTTTTTTGTAGTGAGTGTGATTTGTACTCCTCCTGTAATTCTATTGTATTGTTAATAGAAGACTTTTCCAACTCTAACATCTTTCACAAAATCAACACTAGAATATCGAGCAGCCTCATGCAAAGCTGTGTCTTTGTTCTTGTTTGCCATTCTCAGCATCGACCTCACTCTCCCTTCTTCTCCTCTACTCTCTAAATCTTCCTCAACTTGAGCGGATTTCGCAAAATTGATAAGAGATTTTGCTGCCTCTAAATGACCATGCCTTGCTGCAATATGCAAAGGGGTATCACCATTATCGTTGGTCTGTAGTAACAGTGAGGGATACAAGCGAAGTACCTTTTCTACAAAAACAGAGGATCTTTTGCTTGGAGAATTAAGATAGATGTGCAAAATTGTGTTTTTGGTTGGAGTAAGGAGTCGATGTGGGTGTGGATAACGCTCGAACTTGTCAAATATGCCTCCTGATGCAGCCTCGTGTAACTTAGAGTCAATGGATGTATGTAACTCCTCCATTGTTGTTTGTTTACAGAATCTGAAACCTTCACCTAACCTAAAATTAATTATCTTTATAATTAATTAAGAAGAAAAAGACAACCATCATAATGCAGTCGTCATCATTGACTAATTCATCTAATTATAATATTCTTATTTATTTTCCACATTAGGGTTCTTCAAATTCATCTTCTTTTCTTTAAAATAGTCAAAACCAATGGTAGCCCTAGCACTTACCATATTATTACAGTATTAATAGAATTCATATAGAATTGCATTTCTCTAACTCTTTCTTTATTTTTTGATATTATTCAATAAATAATAATTATCCATATTAGTTACAATTTCTCCGGAATGAACTAAATAAGTGTGAGACTACTTTAGTCAATTTAGAATAATTTCCACTTATTCTCACTTTTATATATACTAGGTTTTCTTTGCATATGTTTACACTTGTATTAGACACTCGTTATTTAATTTTGTAGTATTTATAGAATTTTTCATTTAATTGTATTTATTAATTATATGAATATTTAATTATCAAGATTGAAAAAATAAATACAATTAGTATTAATTGTGTTTTTCTGATTTTATGTATTGATTATTTTTAAAATTTATAAATTTGTAAATTCAATATG
Organism: Croton laevigatus; assembly: GCA_949640765.1. Taxonomy (NCBI): domain Eukaryota; kingdom Viridiplantae; phylum Streptophyta; class Magnoliopsida; order Malpighiales; family Euphorbiaceae; genus Croton; species Croton laevigatus. Next base: position 1,336 of record CATIWJ010195846.1, read on the forward strand.
AATTGAAATAAAAACTATTTAATTTTAAATTTGAGTTTAAGTAAAAATTGTGATTGTCAATATTTTGTTATACCAATATTGTTGCGATATATTATATTTTATACTCAAAATGAAAATAATTACTTTAAATAAACTTTTTTCCTATGTAATATAAATTAAGGATAGTTAAGGATAAAAATTAATGTAAAATTAAAAATATTCCATTTATACTTTTTCTCTCTCAACTCCATGTCTTCCAAACACAAGTTTTGGGCTGTTATTGGCTTTTTTAGCTTATGGTAGCTCCTCCAATCTTTATCTGTTTATTTTGTTAGAAAATAATTGAAGATCTATTAAAATTTTTGTAGATAAGATGTTTTATTTATTTATTTATTTTATCTTTTTAATATGAGTTCTTATGCTCATTGCTAGATGACTGTTGTCAAATCTTTCTGCATGGGAGTTTGATTCTCTGTAATGGAAGTTTACATTTTTTTCATGTATAGAAGAGAAGATGGTGAGAAATTAATGTTTAAATTTTTGGCCATTAGACTTATTTAAAGAATAAAGAAGAGTCGATTTATGATTATGAATACCACTAAGTAGAGTGCGCGATGATATAGATAATTTTTTTTATCGGAAAACAATTTATTTATTTATTTATGAATATAAATTTAAATACTAGTAGTATTTTTTAATAGAGTATAAATTAAATTAAAATAGAATTCTTCAATATAGGATTTGAATTTATTGTTGTTTTATTATATTTTATGACAATAAAATATGGTATTCCATGATAGAATATGATTATGAATGTAAATTAAAATAAAATTATTTTTGAATAAAATAATATTGTGAATATAAATTAAAATAGTATTCAGTATTATAATTAAAATAGTATTATCTAATAGAATATAATTTGAATTTATTTTTATTTTATTATAATTTAAACGTTAATAAAATAAGATGAAAGACTTTATTACCTATGTCCAAGACTATTATCAGGGTTCGAAAAGATTTGTCATTCCTAAATTCTCATTTCTTGAAAACTCTTCAACAAGCGGCAACATCAATGGTACCTGTTGGATCATAATTCAAAATATAAAACAACCTCAGTTGCTGACAAAATATTAAGGAAATCAGAAATTTTATATAAATTGAGCAACGTTATTAGTGTAATATATATATATATATATATACACTCCACAATTTAGTCGGAATGATATTTTAGTGAAAAATAAATTATTAACTTTTCTCACTGTGTAGGGTTTGGATAAGTGTGTGAATAGTGAATTACTCTAAAACTTCTTCTATGAGAAGAGGATTTAATAAAAATTCTTCATACTCACCAAAAAAATTAAATTTGTGAATTGTCATTCAAGAATAAATATTCTTTCTTCTTCATTTTTTTACATAAAATATTCTTTTTTCTTACACTCATAAAATTTACTAATTATCACAACAAATAATGTCAAAATATAACATAATTGTATCTAAAATAACACATACAAATAATTATTTATACCACGATAACACAATCAATTACATTTTTTCATCTTTTAATAAAATTCTTTTAATTTTCACTTACAAATAACTATGATTACATTAATAAAAAACTTACCTCTCCCTTGTCATTCCAATAATTTATTTTCCTCCCTAATTGTATTGCACCAAATAAAATAGAGAACCTACAAATTACACAATAATCATCTTATTAATATTTTTTCCTATTTCGCCACCATTGATTAGAAATATTTAGATTATTAATTTTTAAAAATAAAAAACGTAACCATACTTTTTTTTTTTTCAGAAAAATAATTCTCCACTTGCCTAATGAAGAAGTCTCTTCATCATTTCGGGAAAAAAAATATAAACGAAGTATTCTTTCGGGAAAAAAAAAAAGCTTTTTTTTACTTTCTTTTTTTTCTTTTGTAGAAAACTTCTCTCATTCTGCAATTGAAATGTTGTTGTTCCTACTTTTTTTCTTCTTTTATAGACTATTCAAGTACTTTACAATTTTTTTCTATAAGAGAAGAAAAAATAAATATTTTTGAAATGACAATTCATAAATTTTGCTTTCCCGTAAGTGCGAAGAATTTTCATTCAATTGTCTTCCCATGGAAGAGGTTTTAGAGTAACTTATTATTCGACCATTTATCCAAACACTCCATGATGAGACAAGACTATATTTTATTTTGCACTAAATCTTCTTCTACAATCCTCTTCCACCCGTGGAAGATTCAATAAATGCTTTAATTTTAGTTAAATCCTTTTCTTGTGGAAGCATATTCAATACAAAAATAAATACCCCAACATTTTGATGAGATTCTTTCTGTAAAAACACAATTTCATAGCTTAATTCTTTTCAACGAAATCTATTTTTGCATAGAGCATAGTCATTTTTTAATAAAATACTATTACATTGCAGTTTCTACTCTACCAAATCCACTTCAGGTAGAGGCAAATTTGTAATTTCAACTATACCATTTTTGAAAATAGTTTCAATTTAAGCCTACTTTTATTAATTTTATTTTTTAAATAACACCATTTTTTGTCATAAACCCACATCCTGAGTGTAAGATCCCACATTCATAGTACATACATCTGCATCTTTCATCATATATAAATGTGTGTAATGATTATATTTTGAAAAATTTTAAGTATTGAGAAAATAACATTGTAGTAGTTTATCAAATGATTTTTGTAATTAAATATTAAATTTTATTTATCGAGCTAAATTGTGAAATGGGGTTAATATATGATTTTGATGCATTATGTTTGAGTGTTGGGTGTCTCGATAAATGTATTAGGATATTGTTATCAGTTTAGATTGTGCGTTAAGCACTACTTGTTGTTTGATGTTGATATTTTTTGTAACATTTGAGTATTGGGTTTTGTGTTGGTTTTATGGTGAGTTTTGAATTTAAGAATTTTTTAAACTATCAGTTAATGCACTTAAACAAAACTGGAAATGTTATTAGCTTTTTAGTAGTGTGCAGTTATGGTCTGGCTAATCATAATAGCTCATGTTAAGTAGTATGTGCTTTTTGAATTTGTGTGAAATTAAAATAAATGGTGTTTTTATAATAAATTGTATTTGGATAAATTTTGAGGGTAAAATTTATTTAAGAGGGTAAGATTGTAAAATCTTCATTTTTTTTAAGTATAAGGTTATGAGCAAAATGGTTATTTTACACTCTTATATTTTATATTGATATAATTTGAAATTTGGATATTTGTTTAATATTCAAAATGATGTGACGACTGTTTTGAGTATAATATTATATTTTTTGAATTTGGGGCAATTTCATCATTTTTGGATATTTGGATATTTTATTATTTAAAAATAATTGTTAACACTATGTAGGGAGAATAATGAATATTAAACCTGTTATTTTTTATTATTTATTTAAATATTAAATTTAATATTTTAAATTATATTTACTTATATTTTATTTTAAATTTTGCAAGTCAAATCAAACTAATAATTTCTTTTTTTCAACGCTTGAGAGCTGAAGCTATATGGTACATTTTACAATTCTACATACAACTGACCAAAAGAATATAAATTAAGAAAAATTATATTTTTATCTCTCTATTATAACTTTATCTATTATTTTATTTCTATATTTTTAAAATAGACTTTCTTGTCTCTATATTTTATTTTCATTGAACGATTATGTCTTTCTGTTAAATAATATGAAATTTTCCATTAAAACCACTTATAAATTGCATATTTTTAACCTTGGTCAGTCTAATTTTTATTTTTAAAGTAATATATTATGCAATAATTATATATTATTAGACTATTATTTCAATTAATAAAAAAGGAAAGCGATCCACGCAACAGATAGGTGCAAAGGGGGTAAGGCAGAGGCCATGGGTGAAATTGGCGTCGGAGAGAAGAGATCCACGGTGAGCAACTAGGATTTGAGACTTTTAATACGGCGGAGGAAGCTGCTACAACCTATGATAAGGTGGCGATAGATTTTCACTGACCAAGAGCAAAGCTTTTCCATTTCCATACAATATTGCTTCTGCTAGTTGTTCTACTCAATTGCAAAAAACAAGAGCAAGAACAAAAAGAATGTGGGAAAAGAAATGTTTTTGTTAGAAACTGGTTAGCATGGAAATAAATAAATAAACTTTAATGATCAGAATTGCAGAATAATTACAATGAATAAATCGAAAACAATAACGTAAATAAAAGATTCCTAACAAACTGAACGTAAACCTTTAACCGAGAGAGAAGAGGATGAAGGAATCGAAACAGCTGAGGCCTGTACGAACAGTCTCTTTAAAACAAGATTTGTCCGTGCTAGACAACTGTCTCTCAGAATACAATAGCGAGAGCGTAGGCGAACACAACCGCGAGCAGAGCTTATCACTGGACCCTAGAACTAGAGACTGCCCAACGAAAGCAAGAAGGAAAACTAATTTCGGATTTTTGAAGCGAAATTCGGAATTGGTTTTGTGCAAAAACGAAGACTACCTTATGAAAACCGGATTGCCAAAAGGTGCAAAATAAGAAGACAGCAAACGTATTTGAAGCGAAATTCGGAATTGGTTTTGTGCAAAAACGAAGACTGCCTTATGAAAACCAGATTGCCAAAAGGTGCAAAATAAGAAGACAGCAAACGTATTTGTAGGCAGTCAGTGGGAAGATAAGATGGAGGTGTGTTTTAATTGGATTCGGATTTAGTCTTTGAATCTGATTAAACAAGTAACGAATGGATAGAATTAAAACACACACAGGTCTGGCCCGTAGTAAGCCCGCGGGCACGCCATGGAATTTGCTGGATCGGAACCGAGATTTGCACCACCCTACGCCCCTTCGTGCGCGAGAGAGTATAATGTATGTTTATATATAAACCACCCTACCATCCCATTATTTAATCAATGTGGGATAAGTCATTTTTGAACCCATTTGAACATTGTCCCAAACATACTTTGAGATTCAATTTCTCATTCACCTTAAATCCGTTTTGAGCATATAGCATATCGTTGGAAAGCTCTCGTTGCGTAGAGCACATTGACACCTTTCATGTTATTCAAAACGCAATTTATTCGTTAAATAATTATACTCAAAGTTGCCTATTATAACACACCAAATTTCCAACAGTTTTCTCATGAAGCTTTTCAACATACCCTTTTAATTTCACAATTCCTAGCTCAGTTTTCAATCTATCTCCACCATAACGTTCAAAATCTATATAATTACCCGGAAAAGCTGGGAGTTTTTTTTGCTTCGTTGTCGCGAAAAGATTAGCTCGAGCATCTTTCAATTCATTTTTATCGTTAAAGAAATAGGAATTGTTTCTTCGAGGAATATGCATGATATAACTTTAAAACTAGAATCTTACCATGGAGTGCTAAAACCAAATCAATAAATTACTCAAATTTTTTGAATATTTTTTCCAAATATGATTTCACTTTTTAATATCTATTAAATTAAATTTCTTAAATGGTAGTTTTAATAGATTTTTCTTCTGTAAAACTAGAATTAAAAAGGTTGAGTTGATCTTGTTTTTATAAATCAACAAAATAAAATAAATATATAGATATATTTTTAAAAAAAATTGGAATTTTTTTTTCCAAAATTGCTACCGCCTATATGTTTATTGTTTGGGGAGATGACAAAATTAATGCTCTTTTTAACTTTTGTTGACAAAAACTAATACTTTTTTGACCTTTTATTGACAAAACTAATACCCTTGGTCAAAAATAAAATAAACTAATACTCTTTTTTAACTTTTGTTGACAAAACTAATACTTTTTTTAACTTTTGTTGACAAAATTAGTTACCTATCATTTACCCCCATTTAACCTACCAAAAAACAAAAAGAAAAAGAGAAAAAATTATTGCACCTCTTCTCCAATTAAATTACACACAGTATATATTCTAAAAACACACAAAATCAAAACAAAAAATCTATCAAACAAAGAAAAACAACTTTGCAACCAACCAAACAACAACACAAGCTCCAAAAACCAATTAAAAATAGCAAAATCAGCACCAAAATAAGAGTAAAAAAAACTAACAAATCAACATCAACAAACACACAAAAAACTCAAGAACATTAGACAACAATTACAACAACAAAAATAGAAGATAAAAAGATAGAAAAAGTGCAAAAACAGCATAATAATAAGTTAAAAAAATGCAAAGTTTTAGTCCAACATAATCTGAAGATCAAAATCAGATAAAAACATGTTTATAGCACCCAAAAAAGTATCACAAAATGCAGCAACTACAACAGCGACAAGAGCAACAAAAACTAAGCAAAAAAGGCAACCAAACAAGAGAAAAACACAGGAAAAATAGTAGCAAAAAATCAGCAATCCTAGAATCAAATAGGCTGCAAAAACAGCAGCAAAAAAAAAAAAAAAAAAATCCAAAGAAACCAAAAATTCCACCATCCCACATATTAATCCAACTTGTCCATATTTTTTACCATAAAAAATCAAAGATAAAACACAATAACAACATTCAAAATCAACAAAATAAAGCAACAAAATTGTAGAATTTCAAATCATAAAATTTTAAAGATAAAAAATCAAGAAACCAAAAATAATCAAAGCATATAAATAGCCTCAAAAAACCATCAAATTTGGCATAAAATATCCAGCAAAACAGTAGCAAAAAATCATAAAAAACTGCAGAAAATTACCTTTTAGCAACTGAAATATCAAAACAAATGAAACCTCTTCAAAATATGTTCAAACCCTGTTTAAAAACTATTCAAACCCTACTAAAAAATAATCTAAATATCGTCAATTTCAGTAGCAACTAAACAGATTAAAACAACTCAAAATATATTCAGAACCATTTAAAATTATTTACAGCTTAAAAAAGCCTTCAACAATAAATAACAAAAAGAAAATAATAAGTTGAAAATTTAAAAAAAGAGACTTCAAATTTACCCTTTTTTTTTTTTACATAGGCATACGTAAAAATGCATACTTCCTTATAATCTAGAACTATAAATGCACTTCCTGTGAAGAAAACTAGAAAAATAAAAGAAGCAGCTGGAAGAATACTTCAACCACATGATCTCCTACTCTTTAGATCTACACGCAAAGCTACCTGGAAAGTAAAAACACAAAACAAATATATAAGAACACATTAGAAGTATTACAATTTCACTGGCTTCTACTAAAAACAAGTAATTTTACATATATTATCTGTTCTAAATCCACAAGAAAGATTCTTCCATAATCAATTTTAGCACCATTACAAGGAAAAATTCAATCAGGTTAAGCTAAAGCAAGAGAAGTTCAATTATGAGATCACATTCTACAATTTTTTTTTTTTAAATAAACAAATTTCAATTAGCATAATTACTGTTCTAATTTAACCCAGAAAGTTGTCAAAATTTAAAATAAAAAGGAGAATTCAGAAAAGGAGAAAAATTTTACTCTCTGCCTTTCTTCTTTTTGAGCTTTACAATAATTTTATTTCAATTTCTTAGCAAATTTAGAATTATAAAATATTACTATCAATTTATATAATTCAATCACATAAAACGAAAAAAAAAAAAAAACTCAATTCATGAAAAAAAAAACAACTTACAACAGGTACAGGATCGAGTGACTTCATATTCCATAAACCTGAAAACAGTCTAGCGGTTTATATAATGCGGCAGCGATTCTATTTTGTGCCTCTTTATATGTCAAGAAGCAGTTTTGAACGGTGGAAGCAGGATTTTTTTTTCACACTGCAGAAGCAGGATTAAGAACAGGAAAATTATGTATATATAAAATATATGTAATCATAATCACGATGAACTGGATAACATATTATTATCGATAGCAAACAGGATCAAATCTGTCTTTTAGATATTAGAAAAAGAAAGAAAGACCACTGAAAAAGAATAAAAATGAATGGCTTCATAGATCACTACTAGTTCAAACCTTGTTTAAAGTGTGTTTAAAAAAATTTCATTTTAGTATTTAGAAAGGAACCTTGTTATTCAAAGAAAAACCATTGTCCAGACCCAGTTAAAAAACTGTTCAAACCCAGTAAAAAAACTGTTCAAACCAAACAACTTCCTAAGCTCCAAAAACCCATCAAAAACAGCAAAAATAAGAACAAAAAAACCAATAAATCACGAGCAACAACTATATGAAAAATTAGAAAATAGAGGCAACAACTGCAGTTACAAATCTAGAAGAAAAGGTGCAAAAACATAAGAAAATAAGTTGAAATTAAAGGGAAAAACTCAGTTGCAAATCCAGCAACTGGTGTGCAAAAAATTAGAAGAAAGTAGACTAAATATCAGAGCAAAAAATCAATAACATATAAAACATGCATGTTTAATGGTTGTTTAACTGAGAATTCAAAACATTGCAGCAAAAACATATCAATAATAAATTTCATCGTAGCAAAATCAATAAGACCAAGAAAAGCATAAGCAATTGGTGGCCAAATGAATAGAAATTGCAGCAACACAAAGAAAAATAAGCAAAATTCATGTGTTATAGTAGTCAAACATAAAAAGAAAAAAAACACTATTTTTAAACAAACATTCAAAGCATGTTCAACGAATGTTTAAAAAGAAATCCTAAAATTAGGCTATATAACTTATTAAATTGTTCAAAGTATGCTAAACAAACGTTTAAAGTATGTTTACAGCTATTTTTGTCAAAGTATACATAAGAGAAGGGTGAAACAAGATTGCAAACATATCATATCATATCACATAAAAGGGATTATATTTTTATAAAAGTACATGACTAATGTAAACTTCTATTGTTTGTCTTAGCTGGTCCTTAAACAAATGTTCAAAGTACGTTTAAAAACTATTCAAATTATGATAAATAAACTATTATATTCAAACTTAAAATAGCTTGTGATTTTAAAAAATTAAACACAAAATTCATAAAAATTCAACAAAAATATCAAAAATTCTACAAGTTCAGCACAAAAACAACAATAAAACTGCAAAATTAATAAAATCTATAAAATAATAATTCAAAACACGTTAAAGTATATTTAACAAATGTTCAAATAATTAGAGGACACAAAACATGCGAATCTATCTAAGAAGTTATAACTTGGCAAAAATCAATATCAAATGATTAAAAAAAAGTGAAATTAGAGGACACAAAGTGCATCTAATGAATGATTTGTAAATTACAAGTTCTTCCTACATAAACTGAAGAAACTGTACCTAAGAAGGAAAGGGCCTCTTTGGCTGTTCTCAGTATCCCAAGACTTTCGCCTCCTGCTTTGAGCTCAAATTGACAAAATTTAAGGCCTCTTTGGCTGCAATACAGAAGGGCCGCTGTTAGAGGTTGTTGGCTATGACTCAAGTAGTTTCACCAAACTGAGTGGTGAGCTACGCACTAAACAAGAAATACATAAACTGAAAAATTGATTATCAGTTGAATTAAAGCAAATATGATCTAGAAAAATAAATCTTAATCCAAAATTTAGAAAACTACAATACAGTACCTCAGATCAAATAGAATTTATTGATTCTTTTAACTTCTGGTACAATTTTTGGAATCTCAACTTAACTACACATGAACATCAAGCATACGCCATATTACTCTGAATCACACAGTCAGTTTGAAATGGAGTGTGAAAGATTACCCGAAATATTATGTTCTAAGTATGTTTAAAATCTATTCAAAGTATGATAAGTGAACTATTATGTTCAGACTTAAAATAGCTTGTTATTTTAAAAAAATCAAACACAAAATTCATAAGTCCAATAAAAACATCAAAAATTCCACAAGTTTAGCACAAAAATAACAGTAAAACTACTGAATTAATAAAATATAAAAAATAATAATTCAAAAAATTTTAAAAGTATGTTTAACAAATGTTCAAATAATTTCTATCAGACAAGTTCTTCTTCAATGCCTATTTCATTCAGTAAATTTCAGTCATAAACTCATACTTAATATCAAACTAAACAAGTTCAATTCATCAAAATCAATTCGTCAAACTCAATAATCAAAGTAATTCATATTTCAGTAATATAACAATTCAAAATAGAACATAAACACGAAAATCCAAGCATAAGGAGACGGCAGCCAAATACTAGCCTGCCGTTTGATTAAAAATCAAATACTAGAAAATACTACCTCCGTTTTTTTGAATTCTTTACATCCTAAAAACACAAATACAAAGAAATCACCAATACCAATACACAAATAATAATAAACAATTACTAATCCTTTACACCACTTACTTTTTCACCAATACTAATAAAGAAATAATTATAAACAATTACAAAGCTTACTATAAATAGAAATGTAAATAACTCAAAAAGACACCCAAAAAAGGAAATGTAAACATCTAAAAAAGATGGAGGTAGTAATTCATATCTCTACAGGTAATACATAGAGCTTTTCAAGTCCATAGTAATTTTTCTAGAAATGTTTTAGTTGCATAAGGAATTCTTAAATTTTCACTAATTTAATAAAACAATTATGTTACTGTAGTTGTATGTTTGCTTTCCTCCTTTCAGAATCAGTCATTTTGGAAGTTGTTATTAACAGCCATTGTAGTCCAACAATCAGGTTTTTTAGCACTAATCTTAGCAATTAATGGTCAAATTTCAATGAAAATTTTAGTTACCTACTCACCTGGCTGGTACTGACGATCCGTAGTGAAGATAACTCCCTTTGGTGATTTATCATAATCCAAAAAAGTCTCAACCTGTTCCAGTGCATATTAAGATTGAAGAATATCTTCCATGAACAAACATAAAAGACTAGAACTGCCAGATTTAAGCTAGGGATGGGGCAACAATATATTGATATAACCAGCAAATAAGATCCACTAAAATAGCGTTCAAATGTCTCTAAAGTGATGAACACATAGGTAATATAGAAGAATTGTAGTTTACCTCGTCTAAAGGTGTTATTCTTGCAATCTGAAGCATTTTTTCCATGGTGGTAGTCACTGAATCAGGATATGGAGAGCTCTGGAGCTGTAACTATTCCTTTACATCAAAACCCTTATTGCACAGCAAATTCTGTCAAGTGCCAAACATCAGAAATATAATCAGAACAAAACACAAATTATTCAATCAAATGAGCCTTCATTAATTAGCAACTAAAATATGCGTATAACAAAAAATAGCATCACCAATGGAAATTATAAAAGAGAAACATACACTTTACCTTCTCTAACATGAAGAATTCCACATACTACTATGAAATCCATATATAATTCCACACTTTCGTGTATGAAACATAAAGTTTTACTATATTTACCGACAATCGAACTTTGCCAAGGCTGAAATTCTAAAACTCCTACCATATGAAGTATTAATAAAAAAAAAAGTTAAATGACTTGTTAGTACAACGCATTTGCATTTTTTAGAAGATATTTCTAAATACGAGTTCTCATAAAATTCATCTGAAAATGTAATGAATTGGCTTTGCATCTGGTTGTAAGCATAAAACTGAAAATGAAAACATAAAAAAACCTATTTCTTCTGCAAGCAAAAGAACTTATGCCAATCAAAGTTCATATCCATTTACATTTTTGCAATTGCAGTTGCTTCTTTGAAAGTAATAAACATTAAACTTGCATGTTTACATAATAGTTTTAGTAAAAATTGTTCAAAACATGTTAACGAAACATTCAAAGTATGTTTATTACTATTTTTGTTCAGAGTATGTTTACAAATATTTTTGTTCATAGTATACATCAGAGAATGGTGAAACAAGTTTGCAAAACAAATGTTCAAAGCATATTTCACTACTAGTTCAAACCCTATTTAAAGTGTATTTTTTTTAAAAAATCATTTTAGTATTTAAAAAAAAACTCGGTTATGCAAAGAAAAACCATTGTTCAGATCTTATTAAAAAAATGTTCAAACTCAGTTAAAAAACTGTTCAAACAAACAACTTTCCAAGCTCCAAAAACCCATAAAAAACAGCAAAACTAGCAACAAAATAAGAACAAAAAAATTAATAAATCACGAGCAACAACCACATAATAAACCCAGAAAATAAAGGCAACAACTGCAGCTACAAATCTAGAAGAAAAATAAGTAGAAAAGTGCAAAAATATAAGAAAATAAGCTGAAATTGAAGGAAGAAACTCAGCTACAAATCCAGCAACTGGGCGCAAAAATAGAAGAAAGTAGATTGAAAATTCAAGTAGAAAATCAATAACATATAAAACATGTTCAGTGCATGTTTAATGGTTGCTTACATGAAAATGCAAAACTTTGCAGCAAAAAATATATAAATAATAAATTACAGTGTAACAAAATCAATAAGACCACGAAAAAGCACAAGCATCTAGTGGCCAAATGAATAAAAATTGTAGCAACACCAGAATTAAGAAAAATAAGCAAAATTCATGTGTTCTAGTAGCCAAACATAAAAAAACTATTTAAAAAAAATTCTTTGTTCAAAGCATGTTAAGAACTTAGTCAAATAATAAAAAGAAATTTATTAAGCATAGAAACATCCATTATTTAAATAGTTTTAAAAAACTGTTGAAAACCTATTCAAACCTATTTCTATTCAAAAACAATTCAAACCCTATTCAAATGCTATTTAAAAAAAATCCTATTAGTATTTGAATAGAAATCTTGTTAAACATAGAAAAACTCATTGTTCAAATCCTGTTAAAAAAAACTGTTCAAATCTCGTTCAAAATCTATTTAAAAAAAATTCCTAGTAGTATTTAAAAAGAAACTATGTTAAGCATAAAAAAACACATTGTTCAAATTATGTTAAAAACTGTCAAGGAACAAGGACGTAGCAATTGAAAATATTCACACATCATTTCAAGCTTTGAAAAAATTAAAGAACAAAATGAAAGAAAATAATAATATGCAAAACTGAGTAAATGAAAAACTGCGCCGTCCAATTCATTGACACCATATCCTCTCAAACAAAAGTTTCCACAACAATATATGAGTACTAATTTATTTTATGTCTCAAATCAGATGTTATGCCAAGGTACATGGAATCTCCTAGCCATGAATACTTACCACTATTTAAACATTTCAACTACCAATTAACACAAAGGGTGACAAACATTTATAAAGTTTTGCTAACCAAGTATTGCTGGATGTAAATAACTAAAACAACAACGACCAACACTTAATCTTCTTTTAATATATAACAGATTATAGATTGGATATACAGCCTACAAAAGAGGACTATTAGAAGATACACAGTTACTGAAAAATTCATTAATCTATAGTAACTGCAAGAAAAGTGAGAGAAACGTACCTTACAACCACAATTTTCTCCAACAAACTAGCAATGCAGCAGGACTAAGCCAATTATTAAGTCAACAAAAAAAGTTTAAATTGTGCAATTAAGATTATTAAGATTGGAATCCAAGCCTCACTATTTGGAAAATTTGAAAAGGATAGAGAGAGCAATTTAACTTCCATAAAAAAAAGGTCTTACCTTAATTTAAGTCTCGATTATAGTGCAATTAAAAAAATAGAAATGAAAAGAAAAGGATTTTTACAGTAATTTAATTCTCAATGAGTAGACTAAAATAGATTTGAAGACAAAAACTTAAGAATTTGAAATTCCGAACTGTTATAATCAAATAGAATAAAAATAAACTTAATACAAAATCTTATTGTTGTCCTATATGCAAGAATTAAGATAAGTTCCAATCCAAAATAAAAATGGATCCTGATTAGTTAATATGTTATGGAAATTTTTTAATATGCAAGGAACTAAATGACTAATAACTTTTGCTTTGTTATTATCATTGTTGCCAATATTAACAAATAGGTTCCTTAAAGGTAGATCCCAATATTAACATAACATTCCCTAAATGTAGATCATGTAGGAAGCATTCAAGAATTTTGTAATTTGTCCTTTTTAGCATATTCGGCAGAATATTTAAGAAAGTTTTTAGGGTGTGCTTTTGTTGGAAGTTTTTTATATAAACCAAAAGAGAAGCACAAGCAATGCCAAAACACCACCTCACTGCTTCAAGTAGTAGTAGAAGCAGGAACCAAAAGAAACTGCTTAAAATATCTATATTTTAGCATTCTTTTGAAGGACTTAATGACTTATACCAAATTACCAATTCCACAGTGCCGGGGCATATTCGATCCCTGCACATTTTGTAAACCCCATGAATAAATCTGAAGCTTGTAATTAGAAGACATAGGAAGCCGTCATTATTACTCATTACACCATTTCAAATTACAGAAGACCAATAAGCAAGACTAAATTAATCAATTAAGGCAATCTAAGATATAAACATATATAAGCTTATTTCAAGCAAATAATAACTGAAACTGAATCAACCAGATTGTTTACACCAAAGTGAAAAATCCTTGTTTGGAGGCATTCCCTTAATTGAACACATGCAATAAGATCCAACAATGGCAGACCAAATTAAGAAGAAACTTCAAATTCATACCACCAAAAACAAGCAAAAAAAAAAAAACACAGGAAACAATAATCTTCGTAAAAAAACCTCAAAAACACAAGATCCAACAATGGTATACCAATAACATAAGAAAATGAAAGCTCACATGAAAAAACTTAAATACCTTAAATCTTTCCTCCTAAAACACACAATCAGCTTGAATGGAAGCTCAGACGAAAATGGAGATGGTAGAGAAGAGAAGAAAAGGAAAACTCAAATAATGGAGATGCTAAACAACAAAGAAAAATTGAGAGTAAAGAGGTGAAGATGGTACAGAGAAAATGGAGAAGTTACAAAGATGTTGTAGAGAAAAGAAAATAGAAGCTATGGTGATAGGAAAAGGAAAAGGAAAAGGAAATGATATTGTGTAGCAGGAGCAGGAGTAGGTATAGCTGAGAGACAAAAGAAAAATTTGAAAAAATTAAAATGTAGTAAAGTTACCGTGTAGTAGAAATTAGAGGTATTACTTTTGTCACAAATCTTTAGTAAAGAGTATTAGTTTTATAAAAAAAAAATAAAAAGTGTATTATTTTAGTCAATAATAATTAAAAGGGCATTATTTTTGTGTTTTTCCCTTACTTTTTTAATATTTCTTTTAGCTTCTTTTCAATAACTAGATCGTTCAATCCCAGGGTATATTACCAACTGCCTCTAACCTTCAATCCCGGGGTATTTCAATTAATGATGATTGTAAGATATGAGGTTCTGGCTCTGATTCGTTACTGTATTTATTTTTTGAATGTCCACTCACAATCACTATTTGGGAAGAGGTAGCGCGGGATGTGCTTAATATTCTAAATTGTGTAGATTATAATGTTGAGTTTTGGGACTATTTTCTGAGTACTTGTTATGAGAAAAAGTTTCTTGAACTGGTGATGTTTACTCTTTGGGGATTGTGGGCAAATAGAAATGATTGTTTTTTTTTTCAAACTTTGTTGTAAAAGGGCAGTTGGTATTGCTGCACAAGCCTCCAGACTAACTGCTGAATATTCAAGTGCGGCCAGAAGAAATGTAGTTTGTCATAGTCCTCCAGCTGTGTGGGCCTCCCCACCGGAAGGCAAGATTAAAATTAATGTAGATGCGGCTTGGAATCATCAAACGCAGGGGGCTGTAGTTGAGGCCGTTGCAAGGGATTCAAATGGGCTTGAGGTTGGTTCAGAAACTAGTATGTTTCCTTACACTGATTCTGTTTTTCATTCGGAGTTTTTGGCAATTAAGCTTGGATCAGATCTAGTTGCTATTCAAGGTTTTCGAGACATTTTAATTGAGTCTAACTCGCTCATGGCCATTCAAGAGGTTGGTAAAGGTGGTAACCCAGATTGTTTCTGGGTTGCGATTGTTTCAAACATTGTTCTATCCCGACCTTGCTCACATTGTTTTTACTACTAGACATGTTATAGAAAGGGAATCACAATTTTTGTCTACAAAATCTTCCTCAAAGAAGTATCTTTCTCTTGAAAAGCAATTTTTTTATAAAAAAATTATGATGGGAGGTGATATTGTTTATTTGTGGGTTTTTGGTTAGAATTTAAAGTTCGTTTGGGAGTCGAAGTTCTAATTTTTAGTAAAATGAGTGAATTTGTCATACATGAATCCATATTTGTGATAATATTTTGCACTTCTACATCTACTACATGGAACAAAATAGACTAAAATGCTCGGTAAGTTCAGTGCAATTTTTCATTTTTCAGTATACTTTGATATCTGAATGCGTTTACTTGGCTTCTAGGACTTATCATTCAGCTCAATTTTACATGTTAGATTTATTGCTGGTGGATGCAATTCTTATTATGTAAATTTGATTTTTCTTCTTCTTCTTCTTCAATAATCTCCTTTATTGTGATCTTTTTGCTATTAAAACATCATTTGGTTCATTTTGCTTGATTTGCTTGAAAACTGTAATTCGTGTAAGTGTTTGCATATTTGGAAAGTATAATTTGAGAGTATGTGTGAATTGATTTGTTTTAATGTTAGAGCACTAAAGTTGTTTTTTTTTTTTAGCTGTTAGTGGCTTATTTATATGCTTAGATTTGAGATATTGTATTGGAATTTAAGGGCTGTATAAATATTTCTTGTTTTTTATGAATCCCAATTCTTGATTTGAGTGGATGTTATAGTGGTTGAGCAGCCATTTTTTTGGTGACTGGATCAATTATGGTTTCTTTTTATTGAAAGGAGTTTAAGGGTTTCTATCAATTGGGTTCCAATTTCTCTGCACAGATGCTTACTTGATGATGATACATTGAAAGCTCTGGTTTTAAGGATTTTTAATTAATTATTAATATGTTTGTGGTTGATATATTGAATTGGAAAAGAAAAAAAAGAAGTTTGTTTGTTTGTTTTTGGTCGTGGAAGTGAAGTAGCTACAAAGCTAAAAGGATCAACACCTCATTACTAACTCTTGATCCAAACTTCTGATTCTTTTTCTGGGCTGCTGTTATTTGCTGTTGGTTTCTTATTATTCATGGTGGCTTTTGTTAAGGATGAAGAATTACAAAGTTCCTTTGCAAAAGGTTGTATATTGCTTCATTGTTCTAAATTTATGATTTATGTTACATGTTTTTGTTTGCATATTACTCCTCTAGAAACACTTTGACTGGGCTGAGGAAATGACAACTGAAATAAAAAATGCGTGGGAGATTGAAGGAGCTGCTATGTATAGCAATTTACTTAGTGACATAAGAGGAAAAGGAAAACCACAATTTGTGTCTTAAACAGTGTGGGAAGCAAGGCAAATATCTTGGAATGACCAAAAGTTCCAAGCTATGTGTACACAATATTCAAAAAATAGACACAGTGAGTAGGAGGTGAAGGAGCTGGCATCTCTCATCATACCGGGAGCTCTAAATCCACTATTAAGCATGCAAAATCTTTGGTAAATGTTAGTTTGTTAAAATTCTTTAGAAATTATCAATCCACTATGTCAATCATGTATGTTAATATTTTTCAATGATTTCAACAGAAGAAAAAGTATAAGCGTACTCCACTACTGATTGAGGTGTTTAAACACATGCATACACACAAAAATGATGGCAAGACATTTGTTGACAAGCGATCTCAGTCGATTGCGGTAATATTTATTATTTTTTACCTTATTAGTCTCCTACCATGCATTTCAAGCTACATGTACTTCTTGCACTATATTTTTGAAATTTTTGTTGAAGTTATATTGTTTTTGCTATTGGTTAGGAAAATTATGAAAACTTAAAAGAGCAGCGAGTCGTTGAACAATCCCAGCCTGGAGCAACTCCATGCATTGATGAGACTGAGATTTATTTGGATGTTGTAGGAGATGCGAAGAAGGGTCATGTGTATGGAGTTGGATCCTATTCATCATATTATATGAACCAGAATGCGGCTTCATCCTTTAGTGCTACATCACCTGCTTCAAATCCTCGGCGGATAATACCATTACTGAAATGCGAAGCATGATGGCTAAACAGAATGAAGAAATACAACAATTGAAGTATATGATTTATCAGTTGTTACCCCAGCAAACCACTTCTACTGCAGTCAATCAAAATGATGACAATTCCATTTCCAGAGAGGATGCAGAACCAACTTCACATGATGAAGCACTTTAGTTTGATGGCTATCACTGTAAGATACAATTAAGACTTGTTTTTTTTCTAGTTGCTTTATTTTAATGGTATTTAGCACTTTTAAATTTTAGGTCATGTTTGTGTTAAGTGGGATATTTTAAATGTTGATTCCTTTTTATATGTATTGTGAATTGAACACTTTTGGATATTATTTAATGTATATTTCTATCTTTTATTGATATTATATTTTAGGTTATATTTGGAAAAATAATAAAATAGGCGAATTACAAATATTAAATATTTTTGCAATCGAATTGCAACCTATCGAGAAAATAAGATTTTTAAATAATAAATAAATTTGCCAACCGAATTGCAACCAAAAAATAAATGAATAAAATAAAAATAACAACTGAATTGCAACCAATTATAAATCGAAAAAAATAGCAACGGAACCAATCGGTTGGTAATTTTCGTTTCGTAATTACCAATCGAATTAAAACGGTTGGAAAAATCGGGTGGTAATTTCGGTTGCTAAATTACCAACAGAATTAAATTTCACTTGGTATTTTTCGTCTTCGAAATTACCAACGGAATAAAAACGGTTGGAAATTCGGTTGGTTACCAACCGAATTGAATCGGTCAGTACAGATTACCGACCAGGGTTTTAGCATCCAAAAATTCGGTTGGTAATCCCTTCATTACCAACCGAATTTTCAGTTGGTATTTTTTAATTTTCTTGTAGTGAAACTCCTTGAATAACTAATTGCAGCTATTACAAAAACTTGATGGATTTTGAAATCTTTTTATTCAATTTTGAATCCATTTGAAGAAATCATAAGTTTTCAAATGTTTATATTCCATCCTCACCAAATTCCATGAATCATTATGATATCTTGTAATGCTACTGCCGACAATGAAAATCTTGATTTGAGTTGAATTTGACTTGATTGTGATGAACACGATGCGAGAGTTTTAGAGACTTGATTTCGAATTGGTTGATCTTGATTTGAGTTGAATTTGACTTGATTTTCAACTTGATTTGAGCTTTTGAGCTTGGATTTGAATGACTGCAGAGCTTTGTTGACGATATTCGGACAAGCCTTCGAACTTTGAGGAGAGCTTTGTGTCTTTGATCGGTCAGAGCTTCGGAGTCTTTGATTTGCAAGAGTTTCGGAGTCTTCAACTTGTCAGAGCTTTAGAACCTTGAATTTTCTGTCCCTTCAAATGAAGAGAGACAGTCTATTTATAGAGATTTTGGGATGTTTGCCCATTAAGTAAAGCAATTTGATTGGTTCACTTAGCAAGTTTCTATTGCTCCCACATTTAAAGAAATTTGATTGGTTCACTTAGCAAGTTTCTATTGGTCCCATATTTTTGATATTATCACATAATTTATTTAATGTGATAATTATCTAATATTCTTTAAATAACCATTTAACATTTAATTTGGTTATTTTATTTAACTTAGTTAATTAATTAATAAATATTAATCAATTAACTTTTTTTTTAAAATTACCGTGTAAACAAGTGCCCCTCGAGATTTGTTCATAATTTATTTGAACGAGTCTCGAAAATTTGAAGACTTGCACGGTAAAAATTTTCTTCAATTCACACTTTTATTTGTTGTAAGAATTTTGATTTGACATGTAAATCAATTTACCATATCAGTCACTTTTACTTGTTTAAATTTGAAATTTTGATTTACTTGAATTTGAAATCTTGATTTTCGTAATTTTTTTTCATCTTTTTTTTTTTATAAAGACGTACAAATTATAATTTCCTTTTTTTTTTAAGAAACAATAATTGAAAATTATAATCCGATTTGAAGAGGAATATATTTTTTTTTTCTCTGAATTAGATTTAATCCTAATAAGGTAGGATTAGGATTAAAAAGCGTCCTATAAAAAGACCCTAAATCTTAAATTTTTTTTATAAACATCCGCCGCTTTGTTTGAAGCTCAAGTCCTCATCATCTGCATATTTGATTGCAGTAAGCAAGTCATCCCATCATCATCAGTAGGTACAAATTCTGCTCTCTTTTCACACTTTTTCCCTTTTGCAAAATTAATCTCCATTAATTAATGTTCTTACATGCGTCACTTTTGACCTATTCGTTTTTGGCCATTACATATGTATATATATATGTGTGTCATTCACGGCCAACAATCATTAATTGACTTGCTTTCTGTTGATCTCGTACATATATGTAACTATTTTTTTTCCTGTTCCTTGATTCAATTTTGCGCCTCTGTTTCTTGTTTCAATTTTGAGTCCCTGTTCCTGCTTCTTGTTCTGCGTCAATTCTGTTTGGCGTCCCTTTTTTTTTTTTCATCATTTTTTTCACGGATCATCATCATCCTCATCCATCACATCATCATCATAACATTGCCGTAATTGATTTGCAATTGACTTGCCTTTTTTTTTTTTATTGTGTAAGCGATTTCTTTTTTTTCATCACTTCTCTTTTTGTTCTTTTTTTTTTATTATTATTGGTTTGTTCCTTTTTTTTTTCCTTCTCTTTGACAGTTGACAATCACTATCATCATTAAATTACTATATAATCATCATCAACAGTCGCTATGAGTATCCGATAGTCTGTCACCATGCTTCTGGTCTCTTACATCGCGCGGCCTATGGGCGGCGGTACTTCGAGTTTCTGCCATTTCGCCATGCTTTCAGTTTCTTACATCGTGCGGCCTATGGGCGGCGGTGCTTCGAGTTTCTGCCAACTCACCATACTTCCGATCTCTTACATTGTGGGGCTTATAGGCAGCGGTGCTTCGATTTTCTGCCTACCAAGGATGCCTTTAATCTTTTCTTTAGAAATCACAGGCTTGGATTCTTAGCTTCATTAAGTATGCTTCTTAATTTTTTTTCAGAAATCCCAGGCTTGGGTTCTCAGCTTCATCAAGGATGCCTCTAATCCTTTTTTTTTTTTTTTTTTTTTTTCAGAAATCCCAGGCTTGGGTTTTCAGCTTCATCAAGAATGCCTCTAATCTTTTTTTTTTCAGAAATCCCAGGCTTGGGTTTTCAGCTTTATTAAGGATACTTCTTAATCTTTTTTCAGGAATTCCAGGCTTGGGTTCTCAACTTCATCAAAGATGCCTCTAATCTTTTTCTTTTTCAGAAATCCCAGGCTTGGGTTTTGCAGCAAGTAGTGATTTGATCTTCACTATTTCAACCAATGCCAATCACTGCTCGATTTCCATAACAAGAAACGCTGCTGCGCCAGGGAGACCCTATCCACGTTGATCGCTTTTCGGACCATCACTCAGGCCGCCCTCAAAGGCAGTGCAACCTTTCAATTTACGCCATTGATGAAGCTGCTTTGTTCGTATTTCTACTTCTGCAAGTCACACCACTGAAACCTTAAATTCATCACGTCAATACATCATCATCATCAGATCATTATACAATCTACGTTGACGGTGACTAAGGGTTTCCGGTTGTCCGACTTCAAACTTTCGGCCTTTTGCATCTTGTGGCGGTGGCGTGATGCTCAAGTTAACATCCCTGCTTCGCGTCTCTGTTTCACGCCTCTGTTTCTTGCTTCGAGTTTGGCGTCCTTTTTTTTTTTTCAATTTCCATTTCAACTTTTTTTTTTTAACTTACTTTTTTTTTCATTGATCACTCCCAATTTTCTTTTTATGTAGTATATTTGTAGAGTCAGATCTCTTTTCAAGCTTCAACCATCTGTCATCAATAACTTATTGCACTTTTGCTAAAATGCATCGTCACTGCCCCAGCAATTTATCGCGCTTTTATAAAGTGCACCGTCACTGCCCCAGCTATTTATTGCGCTTTTGCTAAAGTGCGCCGCTGCATCGACTTTGCTCCAACTTATTGCGCTTTGAAGCGTCAACCTGGTTCGCATATTTGATCTTCCATCCTCTAACAAGGGTTCGACAATCAAGATTCTGAATGATGATAAAGAAATCTTACGATTTGGCCTGATTCTTGCTTTTCAGAAATATGCTCAAGGCTACCTTGGAGTTAAGCCACCAAGCAAGATAGATCCCTCGCATATTCAAGATCAGACTATCCAACAAAGTTTTTAACTGGAGGATCGAGATGATGGATTTGAACTATCTGCTTGCAACTTGCTCCAGTCTTCCTCAATTCACTTTATTCTTTTCCATCGTATATTCCTTTACTAGCGTGTTATATCCGCAACAAAGAAATTTCTTGGCACTCTGCATTCAAGCTTTCTGGCGAGCTTTCTTTCCTTTGCTCATGCTTTTTTTTTGATATGCTTCCTTTTTTTATGCGATGTGACTGAACTTAGCAAATACTAAGTTACCTATGTACCTTCTTTTGGTATGGATCAAGTCATAACGTAGTTCAAATATAAGAAATTTTTTTTTTTTGACATGTGATTAAACTTAGTAAAATATTAAGCTACCTACGTAGCTTCTTTTGGGAAGGATCAAGTCATAACGAGTTCAAACATGAGAAATTTTTTTGTGTGCCGTTCACAGTTTTAACTCATGCAGGCCAAAAGCACTGTCAAGCTTCTAGGCGTAGTATTTCTTTAAAAACTTGCCGTTGATTGGCCTGATACGCACTCCGTCTTGATCATTTTCCACCATAAAGACTTGTTCTTCGTTATCTTCTTGAAAGGTGATATGGCCAACAAACATGTCATCTTGCTTCTTTTCTTGGTGTTTGAGATTTTGATTAGTAGAGACTATTGTGTGTGGCTTTCCATTCAACACTGAACTTGTTGTGGCAACCCACTCAGTCCTCCGTTTCATCCTTGAAGGAACTAAACTGTGCAAATCATTACAGTTAACCATCACAATGATCTTTTTCTTACTACTTTTCATTGGCTTCGTGACTCTCAAACTTTGATGGACAGAGGTCTTCTGCTCATCACTTTTCACTGGCTTTGAGACTCCCAATCTTTAATGAATAAAGGTCTTCTTTTCTTTGATAACAGTACTCCCGATTCGATCAAAGACTGAAACTCTTTTTGAAGAAGTTCCAAGGTGATCAAACACAGATGGCTTTGAAACATCGCACTTTGAGTCATCTTTAGCACTGATGCAATTTGTAGCAACCTTTTTTATCTTCAAATGCAAAGGGGGATGTCCTATGCCGGCTTTAGACTTTTGGTCAGTACTATTCTCCTTCCATTCGTTATGAATTCTTTGAGAGGATGCCTCTTCATTATGGAAGTCATGCTTTAACTTGATTACATTTTTGACACCATATCCAGCCTTAGCCAACAACTTATAGCATTTAGATCGAATCCATCAGACCTTCTAGTAGGCAATGATTCTTCTTCTTCTTGCAAACTTTGTGAAGACTTTGTAAATTTTTGATAAAGTGGATTTGCTATTCTTGGTGCAACTAGACTTGTGACAGGAAGAATCAAATTCTTCGAGCCTTCTGTGATATCTTCTTTCATCTTCAAAGCAGATGCTTGAGCATCTTTGCCTTTAGACATTTAAACCCATCAAACTTTCACTTCCTTTGTCACTGGTTGATTTGCCACCGTACTTTCCCCTTTGGATTCCTCTTATTTTTCCTTTAAAATTGGTTCACTAGACTCCCCTTTGCTGTCTTGAGGAAGTGGAAGGATTTCTTCAATTGTAAGCTCCTCCATGTAGAACTTTGCATCAGCAAAGTATAATTCTGCTTCAGTGAATGGTTTTGCATCAGCCGCTATCGTCTTCACTTGACCATCCTTTACATACTTGAAGCATTGATGAAATGTTGATGGCAATACTTTATTGGCATGGATCCATGGATGACTTAACAATACGTTATACGTAGTCCTTACATCAATTACATGGAAAAGAACACTGAACTCCATATCCTCAATATGTAACTAGAGTTGAATTCTTTCGACCGCCCTTTGTCCATTTTGATTGAAGCCATGAATCATCAGTCGACTTTGCTTTAACTCATCAATGGGTATTCCAATTTTTTTGAAAGTTTTAAGGGACATGATATTGACTGTTGACCCAGGATCAACCAAAATCCTATTCACTTTCTTTTCACAGATGTATCCAGCCATAAACAAAGGGCTATTGTGATGTTTACCCCCAAGCATTCTGTCTTCATCAGTGAAAGTAACTTTCTCAATTCTATTAAAATAAGCTTTTACTTCTTGAGCTTCATTTTTACTATCTGGAATTTCTTTTTCTTTAACATTATAGCAGGAGATGTGAACTTCAGCATTTAGAAAATCTTTTGGCATGAATTCTGCTAAAGTGATAGGCTTTCTATCTGCTTATAGAGTCTCAGAATCCATCTTTTGCACCTTTAACACTCCTTTGGGTTTTCTAGATTTTGAAAATTGTAGTGGCACAGCAAATTTCTTAAGCAGCCTGCTTCTTTGTGGATTTGGCTTATTTTGAGAAGAATGCTTCTTTTTATTTCTTTTTCGAGTAACTAGGGTCCAACTTTCATTGATTGATTGCCCTTCATGAGGTTCTTCATTTTTCTTTTTCTGCTCTTGTGAATAAAGCTTAGGAGAGATATGAACCTTCTTTAGAGAAGAAGCATTAACTTTAATCGGATTAAACAAACCGAATTTCACCGTTGTCTTTGTAGGTGAGGAGGGTAAGCTATTGATCATAACCGTGGTGAAATTCGCAGTCACCTCCTCTTGATTAAGGACTATGTCACCGTTCTCCAGTAAACTCATAATTTTGTCCTTAAAAACAAAATATTTCTCTATTGGGTGACTAATTAACCTGTGATACTTGCAGTACTTAGGATTATTCACATTGTTAGCTTGCTCCGGGCGCTTCATCTCAGGCAATTGGATGAGATTGGCTTGGAGGAGTTCATCGAACATTCTTGATACTTCAGTATCTGCAAAAAGATACTGTTTTTCTTGTCTTTCTTTTAGTGAGACCTTTGGTCTTCTTTGTTGAGAAACTGATTTCTCT